>JARHVA010000924.1:817500-1022500 GCA_037957365.1 Torreya grandis
TCAAAACCTCTTCTCATCAAACTCTTATTTGCATACATTAGCATTGTTAATGATTCCAAGTTGATAGAATATATCCTAAACTCTAAAGTTGTAGAGTTACTTTCATTATATGTAAATGATAAACAACTTTTTTTATTCACTTGTTTGGGTTTTAAAACATTGCATCCTTCAACACAACCCCATCAACTTACCTTGAATTACCTACCTTGCTTCACACCAAAACAACTACTTATGCCAAAAGCTTCCATAACTACCTAAACTATCTCCCAACTTCATCATATGTATGTTGGAAGGGTTTTAATGCACCTAACCACAAAAACTTATAAAATTAATAAATTTAATAGTCATTTATGATGTTGACACATTGTTGACTCCTTATTATCATCTAACAACACAACTTTAGATGTTGAAACGTCTTAAAGCAAAATGAATATCTCTTAAACTTTAAAAAACATTTGAAAATTCAAATTAAACCTTTTGGTAGGAAAATGAAAAAAGACCCCTTATTAAAATTATCCAAGGATCTATAATTTAGAATGGACTCCTACATGCCTTGACTAGTTTAACTCCCAAATGACTCAAAACATGAAACTAGACTAGTATCTACAAAAGAGGTAGTGATGCTCCTACATCATAATATCGAAGAGCAAATGGAAATTTTCACTAAAATTTATAAGTGATTGGTCTATGAGGTTATTTTCATCACCTTTTGTACAATGTAATATCCTCATGGATTCTAAGGTATATTTGTGAGATATAGACCTTTATGGTGCTTAACTATGTTGTCTCCTCCTTATTTCCTCTTTCTCTTGCTCTCTCCCATTAAGGTCATCCTCTTGTAATTTGATCTTAAACTTGATCATATTAAGAACTTTATTATTTTCCTAAAACACTCCTATACATGGAACACACAATTTAATGAAAACAATCTTCTTCTTGTCTTCTTGGCATCCACTTTCTTGTATTTGTACACTTATTATATTTATGTTTGGTTTGGCTATTTATTGTGTTGTTACTTGTTTAATGTTATCTTATTCAAACCTCACAACCTATACAACATATTTATCCTCCTCCTAATATGGTACCTGATCAATGACTTCCCTTTCCATGGCCAATGCTCTTAACATACCCACCTTCTCAACAAAGTGGTCTAAATACTCATTATTTTGAATGAATGACAAATGTTTTGACAAAATTGTAAACAATGCTTTTACCTACTCATCTAAAATTATCTCAACTCTCTCTTATTTTATTATTTTTTCCTTTGTATTGGGAATTTTTACTCTCTTAAGCAATTCTATTTCACCTTTCTCCACCTTAAGCAAGTCTCTTGCACTTTGATCTACCCTAAGCAAGTCTTTTGCACCTTGCTCCATATCTCATCCAAGATATCCCCCTATATCAATGAGCTTATTTATCTCTTTATCTCTCCTCATGACTCTCTTGGCTTTCAATCTACCTCAATCCTCTATTGGCTTTTAATCTACCTTGACCAACCTCTCTCAATCACTTACAATCTTCTTTGATCAGTCTCTTCAAACAACTTTTATCATAATTTCATTGAACTTATCAAATGTATAAACTAAAAATAAAAATAAAAATATGTGCCTATCCTTATCCACATAATATTTTTTTATCTAATACCAAAAATGATGCAAAGGTTACACAATCTATCTCTCACTTGAATCCACTTCCTTGTTAATGGTTCATTGGATTACTATGCAACTTTTTGTTTTGAGGTTAAATGGATCATTTTATGGTGTTTGGAATCTTATAAATACTATTTATGTTATATTTAGTCTTATCATACCCTTAACTATATTATTTATCACTTATTTATAAACCCACACCACCTTTCCTCACTTTTGCACATAGGCTTGTAGCCTTTTTTTAGCTTTTCCTACTTGTAAAAAATTGTACAGTGTTTTACTTAGAAACCATTTATTTTTTTAGATACCCTTTTCCAAGATACTTATCTCTATCAATTTTTGACATTTAAATCTATGATTAAACATTTTTATAATCATACTTTACTCACTGTTTACCCTTGTTAGGTCTATTCCAACCCTGTTAGCATACAAAACCCTCAAGAAGTATAAAAACATACGTAAACTATTAAAACCTCAAAATATTTTTGTATAAATTGAGACTAATATTTTCATAAATTTTTATCACTTTTTTATGGTGTATTTTTTTATCATTTACATTTTTGTTATGAAACCCTAGACCAAGGCTTAACACAGTCAGGGGTAACTTAAGAAAGGTTTATTTGGGTTTAAAAGTTACAAAATTAGTTTAAAATGAATATGTAAGTTCCTAAATATTTTTTCTAACATTAAAAACCTATCTCAAACATTTTTTACCCTTTCTAATTCCTCTATTTCACATTTTCATAATGACCTTGACTCATAACATGCACACATTCATAGTATTAAGGTCTGTGGTGACTGTTTAAGGTTATATAATTTAAAATTAGGTTTACAAAAAACAATTATGGTTTATAATGATATAAGTGTGATATTTTATCCTTATTAAATCAAAACTCACTCTTTAAAATAACTCTACTACACCTTAAGCTCACTTTCTTTGTTAACTGCCTATATATGTAAACTCTTCAGGCTTGTATAATTCTTAATATAGGGTAGCATGGAAAGAGTCATATAAATAACTAAATCATATTAAATAATTGGTAAAAAACTAACTAATTATTATTAAACCTAAAAATCATATCCATTTTACATTATTATTCATAAATCAAATTGGACACAATCAATAATATGGAAAAGTGCAAGGTTTCTATTTCACAACTCTTTAATCAATCTTCCAAAACAACAAAGGGTAATATTTAAAGACTTATTGATAGTTTTTTCTAAAGTTTTAATAATTAAACATATAATATCATGATTATTAATAGAAACTCCTCTTCACAATATGCCTTCTTTCTTATAATCATTTCCTCAGTCTCTTTATCTTTTTATACAAGGAATACAGGGGTTTTATTAGGTTTCTTCAACACGTATTATGAAATAGCATTGGATCATGATTAAAGATCTTTAAAAAAAATCAAGACATATTTATAAATATATATGTATTCAAAACCTCTTCTCATCAAACTTTTGTTTGCATATATTGACATTGTCAATGATTCCAAGTTGACAAAACATATCCTAAACTCTGAAGTTGCAGAGTTACTTTAATTATCTAAATATGATAAAAACCTTTGTTTATTCACTTATTTGGGGTCTACAACATTATCTCCTTTGACATAGTCCCATAAAATTACTTTGAATGGCCTACCTTGCTTCACACGAAAACAACTACTTATGCCAAAAGCTTCTATAACTACCTACACTTCCTCCCAACTTACTCATATGCATGTTGGAAGGGTCTTAATGCACCTATCCACACAAACTTATCAAATGAATAAATTTAAGAGTCATGTATGATTTGGAGACATTCTTGACTCCTTATTAGCACCTAATAACACAACTTAAGATGTTCAGACCTATTAAAACAAAATGAAGATATCTTAAACTTTACAAAACATTTGAAAATATAAATTAAGCTTTTGGTATGATAATTCCAAAAGACCCCTTATTTAAATTTTCTAAGACCTGGCATCTAAAATGGATTCCTACATGCCCAAATTGACTATTTTGGCTCCTAAATGACTCAAAACATGAAACTAGACTAGTATTTATAAAGGACATAGTGATTCTCCTACATCAACTTCCCATTATGAACAAAGTTTTTAAAATTGAGAGCATGTTTAAGACATAATTTCATACTAGACTAAAATAGTCATGGAAAAATCTATGGCTTTACCTAATACCCTCAAATTATCCTAAGTTGAGTGTGGGATTATGTGGAGGTTGAGTCTTCCATAGGGCCCTGCATACAACCCATTTTTTTATAAGTTTCATAAAAAGAAACCCAATAACCAAAAAAATTCAAAAACCCATTCAATACTACACACAAGAATTAAATTGCAAAACCTACCTATAAATGTATGAATGCCAAGAAGCCATATGTAATCCTTTAACTTTCCTTCACTATTCCCTTCTTCTCTTCTATCTCTTCCTCTATGTATGTCATAAGTCATCTTGTTCACATCCCCTATTCTCTTCCTTCTATTATTTTCCAACAACCTACTCACCACCATTAATGGCCACTTAAACTAATTGAATAAATTCATGAAAAAATAGCTCAATAGGACTCCCTATTTTTTTTCATTAACCACCATGAAAATACACAATAAACCCATGATTTTCCCAAAATTATGATTAACTTGAAGTCAATGAGTGGTTAGTAACCCTAATCACTCAAAACTTCTTTTTTATTTATTAAAATAAACATTTTATAATCCCAAATATAATTACATGTTATTGACTTAAGTTACCACCTCATCACCTTCCAAAAAAGACAAAACAATCAAATAAACAACAATACATTCTTCATGTTATACCATGTAATGTCCATTAACTTAGTCAATTCAACTTTACATGTAAAGTCAACCATTCATTTAATATATCAACTATATAGTATGGTAATGCTAATATGTAATCAAAGACTATTATTTAATATTAACATGTCATCCTAAAAAAATGTTGCAACACAATGATTTCCAATAAATTTAATCAATTACAATGACTTTTAAAACAATGTTATTTATCTTTCAACATTAGAATAAACATATATAAATATAATAATCTTTAATTATTATTACCTATATCTTTTAGATAAATAACAATGGAACTTGTTTATACTTTTTAATGCCTACATAACATCAAAATGTTAGACTACATAGCCATTCCAAATAAAGTAGTAAGGTAAGTAAAACATATATAAATTCACTCATGTTAGATAGACAATTACATCAAATAAGATAACATATGCATGATCACTAAATTAGAGAAATCACTCAAACAAATCAACATGATCATTAATATAAATTAAATTTAACAAAAACATAAAACAACATAACAATCATTTAAGTGTAAAACAAAAAATACTACAATTACCTATCAAAAAACATGATCATAATATATAAATGTGATGTGTGCAAGGGTTTTTAGATACATTCTTTTTCATCCCCTAATGTCTCCATCTAAACCACCCTCTCTAATGATGCTCTCCCTCCATTACAATCTGAGGGATGAACATGTCCTACATTCACTTCACATCAATGAAGTTAATTTTCAATAAACATCATTATATCCATAAAATAATGTTTTATAAACATGATCATAATGTATAGAATATAAAATTACTACTAACTAATAGAACATTAATCATGTAAATTAAGTAACATAAACCATCCCATAATCAGCATATGTCATAAAGATTAATAAAATATTATTTAATCAAATAATCAACCACAATAGTCCATGGATCAAATAAGTTATTCATTTTAGAGAGAAATTGGGATGTTACAAGCCCAAATTTCCATTTTGGACCTTCTCAAGATGTTTCCTACATATATTAACATTTTTTATAATATATTGCAAGAATCCAAAGTTATAAAAAAAATATCAATATGTCTAACTTCCAAGGGTTTGTAGGACACTTGTCTTCAAATAATCAAGGGACTTTTTTATCATTAAAATATTTTACCCATGGGTTCATCCCATAATTTTCCATTATATATATAAGTCTTAATTTCCATTCATAAAGTAAAAAGGGTGTTTATAGACAATGGGTTAGGCCTAAATCTATGTACATTAATTTTGATAAATCAATTGGGACATTCTATAATATTAATAGATTTAATACCATTATTATAAAATCATATGATAATAATGAGCACTAATCAATGGTAATAATAAATATTTCACTTATGGTGGATCTTGTCATTCAAACACCCCTCATTCATGTTCTTGATCTAGATATAACATATAATCTAATCATTTTCCATCAATAGATCCATGCCATAAACAACATTCTATCCACCCTCCAGCAATGTTTAAAGTTTTCTTGTGATGGTATGGAAGTAACAATTCCATGCGATCCTCAACCCTTTCAATATTATAAAATATTGGAAGGGATATCAAAATTCCAATTAGTTACCATTTAATGAAGATACCTATGAACCTACCTAGGAGTCACCAAATATTTTCAATTATATCCATCCCAATGATTTTTATCTACATCTATCAATCAACCATCTACTTCCATAAATCCACCATCCACATCCAAGTCCACATATCCACCATCTAGATTTTCCATTATGGATACAGGTTTGGGAGAATATGAAATTCATGATTCCCATTATTTAGGAAAAATCCATATGTATCCAAATAATCATGGCAAGGCCCATCATAGAAAATAAGAACAAGTGGTTTGTAAGATTGGAAAAAATTATTTTATGGAGGCAAGGTCCTTTCTAAATTAAAAAAATGATGATTCAAACCCTTGTTGGCTCTAAGCTGATGAATTATCTACCTATTTCCATAATAATTAGTATCCTATACCAAAATCCATTATGTGTAATATCATAAAATATAAATTAAAATGTCATGGTCTCCATGAATAAGGTCTCATCAAAATTATAATGTCTAAAACACATGAATCCTCTCAGAGTATTGGATTCAAACCATCTAGTGTGAGCATATGTAATTATGATATTGGCTCTTCTCCCACATTTGAGGAAGCCTCTTCAGACACTAAAATGATTTCCATTTATCTCCATTTTGAATATTTATCCTTCACCAATCTATTTCATGATAATGTTGTTTTGACCTTTGAGTTAGTCTTTTTATATTTTTTCCTATGGGACCAACAACCACCCTCGCATGATCATTTTTAGAATAATGAGGTCATGTATGAGTTTTTTTAATAATTAGAGATCATATATGATCAGGGGATCATAAGAATTATTTTTTAATTTAATTAGATATGTATGCATACTTTGGGTAACTTACAACTTCTACTGATACACACCATCCTATACATAGTGTAGTTTGATTGATTGAAATATCAGATGAAGTTGCATCCTCTATAATAGGAAATGAATAAATGCCTAGTTAATAAGAGATTGAGGATGAACTTGATCTTCCCCAACTTCCAACAAATTTTCAATAATAATCCACTTTATTAATTGTAAATACGATTGACATCAATATTGGAATAGAAGAAAATCCTAAGATTGTGAAAACTCATTATTTCACTTTATCTAGGAGAACAATCCACTTTGACTTAACTCCTCAATTAATTTTCATATGTATTTACATGGTCATATGTATACACATTTAGGTTGTATATTTCACTAGTTATTCATTACCTTTTTATACATAAATATGTAAAACAAGTCAAACAAAAACTCATAAAAATGCATTGGCAGATCTTGTGAAAGAAGAATTAAAAAAATTGTTAGAAGTTGGCTTCATATGACCAATAGACTACTAAAAGTGGATATCTAATATAGTACCAGTCTCTAAGAAATTATTAAGGATCAAAGTTTTCATAGACTTTAGGGATATAAATAAAGCATGTCATAAAGATGAATTCCCTTTACCAAACATAAACATTATTATTGATTCCACAGTAGGTCATGAGATGATGTCCTTAATGGATGGTATTTCATTGTATAATTAAAACAAAATATCTCTTAAAGAACAACATATGACAATATTTATAACACCTTGGGCCATGTTTTATTATCATGTAATGCCATTTGGCCTCAATAATGTTGGATCCACTTATCAATGTGTAATAACAACTATCTTCATGATATCATTGTAGAATATGAAAATGATATTTTTGGGGAGTAAACTAGAATCATTTATACTATGTTACTATGCAAAAAAATTGAATGGTTGAGATAATTACAATCTTGATCTAATTCTAAGTAAATGTGTGTTTGGGGTTACATAAAGTAAGATTTTGGGATTTATTGTCTCACAAAGAATATAGAGGTGGATCTTGTAAAGGTCACAACTATCAAAAAAATGCCTCAACTAACAAATCTCAAGCAACTTCATAGTTTTCAAGGCAAGGTTCAAGTTATTTGTTGATTCATATCATAGATTATAGACATATGTCATCTTGCACTATATTTCATTAGAATGAACAATACAAATAAGAATTTGCAAATCTTAAACATTATCTAAGAAATCCACCATTCTTATTGCCATCAACTCCAAGGAATCGTTTACTACTATATATTTTAGTAACATAATATGCATTGGGGTCATTGTTTACACATCATGATGAATAAGGAGCACAAATAGAAGTGTATTTTATTAATAAATACTTGGTATCTTATGAACTAAAGTATGTTATCATTGATAAATAATGTCTAGTCATTATTTTTGCTTCACAAAAACTTCACCATTGCATGCTCATTAATCAAACCAAAATCATTTCAAAAATAGATCCACTTAAGTATGTCTTTTCCAAATTAGATTTAATAGGGAGAATGGCTAAGTGGGTAATGCTTCTAAGTGAGTTTTATGTAGATTATGTCAATCAAAAAGATATCAAAGGACAATTATTCATAGATACCTTGGTAGAATCACCATTGATATGTGTCAATCCTTTCACCATGTATTTTCATGATGAATTAATTATATATTTAGATGAATCATTAGAATGGTAGATGTACTTTGATGGGTCTTTCACAAGTCATGGATCAGGAGAAATTATTTTTCTCATCACTACACAAGGTGATTTAATTCCAAAATAATTTTAGATAGGATTTCCTTGTACTAATAATATATTAGAATATGAATCTCTTGTTTTTGGGCTTAAGATCAAAATTCAATGGAACATACAATATTCCTAGATTTTGGGGATTCCTATCTAATCATCAAATAAGTAACTGATGAATACAAAACCATAGATGATAGTTAATTACTTATAAATATATGGTAGATATTATTAAGAAATTATTTTAGTATATAAAATTTGATCAATTTAATTGATTTAATAATAGAGTAATGTTTTCCATAGCCATGATTGGTTCATTCGTAGACATGCATATAAATTATAATCATAGCTAGTTCCTTATTGAGCACTCGATGTCTCCTACATATGAAAATATTAAATCTAAAATGTTATACAAGGATATTGGTCCTATTTACCCTTAGTACCAATAAATATACACATACCTCCATGATAAAAAGATTCATCTAACTTATCCCACAATTACATTAAATCCTTCATCTAATGAGCTTTTCACTTTACCATCCTTGGAAATATATTATATCATAAAGTTTATGATGGAACTTTATTATGATGTTTAAAATTTGAAGAGGTAGACTTAGTCATTAAGAAATTTAAAAATGGTATTTTTGGATCTCATACTAATGGTATGGTCTTTGAAAAAAAACTTCTTTGTGTTAGATATTACTAGCCAATGATGGAAATTGATTCATGCTAATATGTCAAGAAATGTGTCTCATGCCAAAAAAAATGGTGACCTAATCCATAACCCATCAAAATATTTTCAACCCATTACCACTTCATGTCCCTTATCCACATTGGGGTTATACCTCATTGGAAATATCAATACCATCTCTTCATATGGTCACAAGCATATAACCATTACTTTTTATTATTTTACTAAGTGGGTTGAAACCATTCCACTAACCTATGTAACTAGCAAGAAAATTTGAAATTTTATCCAAAATCACATAATTTTATATCATGGTATTCCTTATACCATTATACAAAATAATGGTAAGCCTTTCAAAAATAAATATGTAAAGATCATTTTCCAAGCATGCCATATCAAGCACAGATGTTCCACACCATACTATTCCCAAGGTAAAAATCAAGTAGATTCATTAAAAAAATCCTCAAAATCCTAAAGCATGTTGTAAATGATGTTGGTCATGATTTGAATTTACAAATTTACCCTACTTTATGGTATTATGATACTATCATCAGTACACCCATTCAAACAACCATGTATTCCATTGTTTACAACATTAGTTTCATCTTGCTTGTTGAAATTTAACTTCCATAATTACAAATCTCTCTAAAAACCTTGTTGATGAAGGGGCATATTTAATATCAAGGCTACATGATATAAATATCCTAAATAATAATTTTTTTAATTCCATTAACCATATACAAACTTATCAAAACTATCTTTGTCATAGATATAACAAGAAAATCATAGCAAGAGATTTTGTAATCATAGATGCCACTCTAAAATAAAACCAATGGAACACCAATGCTAACCAAAAATATAAATTCAAGTTTGAACCTAATTGTTTAGGTCTAAAAATAATCATTTCTTAGTATGGATTGAATTATTACAACTAATAATAGAAGAAGGAGAAGAGTTTGATTAACTTTTGAACATAATTCACCTTAAGTTCTTCCATGCCTAGATTGATCTAGTAGTGTTGCATATATGTATATGTATATGTTTGTGTGTGTGTGTGTATATATAATAAATAAAAAATTAAATAAAAATATAAAAAAGAAAAAAGAAAAAAGAAAAAGAAAAAAAATCCATCCAAAAGTGAAATCCACTCTTTTGGTGCTTTGGACAAGTACCATAGTGAAAACTAGTTTCTAGGACCATGAACAGACCATTATCTATATACACCCTAGTTATTTGGGGGATTCCCATAAAATTATCCATCCATATATTATCCATTTTTATATATCCCTATTCATTCATGTATATCCCATATTTTTAATTTCCTATGACATTTAAGTTAAGGTTTGATATTCATGATTATGTGGCTTTGGCTTTGCTCATGTTTTTGGTATAATATTATATATAATACTTAGATGAAACCACACATCAACACAATAATGCATCCATCCAACCATCTATTAAAATTCAATAAATAAAAACACAAAATATATCATCATTTATTGGGAGGGTACCTTTAATTTAATCATCATAATCTTACATAAAATCATCATTTTTCATCTCTTCCCTCATTGGGAGAACTACATCAGCCTGAGATTCACATATACTATGTAGGAATAACTCATTTACATGGGTTATCTAAGGTCAACTTGGCCACCACCACCATCCACACAATCTAAAAATCATTTTAAAACCCCTTTATCCTAAGTTACATATCCTAGTTATCCTTTGCATGAATTACCCATAAGATGGTTAACGTTGTCAAAAATATCATATCTGAAAGGGTTTTAATCTAACCAATTACATATAAAAATATATATGTTTACTTGTATTTATGGACCATTTATTTTATTTTTTATTTGTACAAATTATTAATTTTTCTTACTTGCTTGTATAATTGTTTGTTTAATTTCTTGTTTAATATTTAAATTAAGGTACTCATTTCTCTAGTGGCGCCACTCGTTCATAGATATGATAGGGCCTTCAAATATCCTAGTGTAGTAAATAACTATTTCATTATATTTAACTTGGTATATGATATACCCCTCTCTCATATTACATATATGCTGCAAAAGTATCATCATCTATCTATGTCCCCAAATCAAACATCATCATACCCTGCTCTCCAATCAAAATATTTTCTCTCAACCTATCCACCCCTACTTATAATTTTTATACCTCTGTAGATCTCTATATTTCTCTATTCCATTTCCCTACAAGCATGTACTATCAATATCTCTCTATGAATTCTCTCATTGATATATATATATATATATATATATATATATATATATATATATAAGCTAGAAAAGTATCATCCTTTATCTATGTACCCACATCAAACATAACCAAACCCTCCTCTCTACTCATAATATTTTCTCACAACCTATTCACCTCTACTTGTAATTTTGATATCTCTAGATTTCTCTATTCCATTTCCCTACAATCCTATTATCTCAATATCTCTCTCTAACCTCATCATGAAGCACCATAATCAAGGCCTCATCCTCCACTGATCATGTTTGTCTTGAAGGCCCAACCTCATCTCCTTTATATATCTCTCTAGTGGATCATGCATCATCTTAACCTCCCCATCTCTCTCCCCATCACTATCAATAATAATCATATGAATGTCTCCTCTAGATACCTCATCCACCTCATACTACACAACTTGTGCCTCTTCAATATGCACATCCTCCCCCTCACCCTAACCTTCATCACTAGGGATAACTTCCTATACATATACCTAGTGTTACCCTATCCTCCATTGTCTTACTCTAGATGCCACATGTAATCTTAGCCTCCATGACCTAGGTCTCACAATATGGTATGTTAATCTAATAGGTCACATTTTATCCCACCATTTTTCATTTGGCTCATTCACCCCCACATCCTCTGCATTTCTCTTGGGCTGGTATCATACAATCTACATCTCCATCCAATTATGATCTACTACCCTAGGTTCTATCTTAGGTCCCCAGTGTGGTAAATATTTAATTACACATGTAAAATATATGGTCCTAATGGTACATTATGTTATAACTAAAATTGTCATAAAACCCTATCTACCCTATATCACTCAATGATATACTTATGTCTACCAATAATGTAACAAGGTGTAAGCATATTATTCATGTATCATGCATCCTAAGGCAACTATGGATCTGCCTCCCTATAAGGTCTCCATGTGATATTTGTGGGACTCAACTCATCCAAATAACTCCTATAAAATGTCACATAAACTATGTGTGTCATCCATGATATACCCATAACCTATAGTGTGTCTAAGGATATGTGTGGTTAACTTGTGGCTTACACACCTTCATATTAGCTTTTTTTATTTCTTGATGTTCTTAGTATGGTCAACCTATGGAATAACCATGTGTAATTAGAGTATATATAGGAGGTAGTGGTTAGCCTTTTTGGATCATATTGTGATTTTTTTTATTATTAAATTATTGTGGAGTTTACCTGCTTGAAGTGGCTCAACCATAATATTCAAGTATTCTGCTCTTTTACCAATTATTTTTGTGGATATTATTATTCTACTCTTTATTTTTCCATATATAATTCTATTATTACAAATAATCTAAGTTCCTTACAAGTGGTATTAGATCTTCAATTTGGGCAAGTTTATGTAGTGAAGTTTTCTTAGATCTAACATCTTGAGAATTAGAAGGCCAAAAAACATAAATTGTGATCTAGGAGTAATTGGTTTTTTATCACTACAATTTTGTTTGTGAGGTTTTTTAACAAAAAAATAAAAAATATTTTTTCTAGGTAAAAAATAGTTTCGAATTTTTTTTTACCTTGTGCAAATTAGAAGTCAATGGATTTGTCTCTACAAGGCAATCACAATGGTATATTCTACTTGTACACTTTTTTGGGTCTAAATTTTTAACCCTTGTTCACAATAGTAGTATTTAGATTCATCTCAATGAGACAATCATAATGGTTTATTCTACTAGTGTATTTTTTGGGGGGATAAAACCCTCCAAGGGTTTATGCATATCTAGTCTAAATGCTCATAGACATAATAAATGGAAATAAACTTCAAAAACTCCTCACAAGGATAGCATGGAAACTAAAACTTCTATTCCATTTACTTCATAGGTAGTTTAACAACTTAAGTCAGAGTTGTAGTGCATGGTAAAAAAATATGATTTTGATATGGTTCAAGGGGACATTATAGGTTTAAGAGGGGACTTGGATGGCATGAAGGATCAATTACAAATAATATTTGGGAAATTGGCTAACTTTTCAGCTCATCCACTACAAAATAATCTTCCACCACTTCAATTTGGTTCTCCTCCTCCAAATAATACCAACACCAATTTTGGCCCTAAGCTGATGTTGCCAAAAGTGGACTTGTACAAGTTTTATGGTAATTATCCACTCACATGGCTCACTCAATTTGAAAATTTATTTGATCTACATTATACTCCATGTTTGTAAAAGTGGGTATGGCCTCTCTATATCTAAAACCTAGGACATTCATTTGGTATCATTGGTTGTGTGCTCAAAATAAAAAGAAGGGTGTCCCAGTTTCATGGTTGGTAATTTTTGAGGAGTTACAGCTCCACTATCATAATAATGTCTATGAAAACTACTTTAGTTAACTAGCCAAGTTGCACCAAATCAGGACTATCAAAGACTACATTCATCAATTTTAGAGTCTCTCCTTATGTGTGGTAGATATAATTGAGGAAATTTTGATTGAACTATTTTTGGGTGGCCTCAAAGATAGAATCCAATTGGAGGTTCACACATTTCATCCTAGTATTGTATTTGAGGACATACCAAGGGCATACATGGTTGAGGAAAAAGAGTTAATTAAATAAAGATATTTTACCAATGTTCCTAAACACACCTTCCTATCATCATCATTTCATCAACCTACCAAATTGACACCTCATTAAGTGGAATAAAATCATGTAAATTTTTTGTGTTTTTGTTGTGATATAAAATGGATCAAAGGGCATTTATGTGTTGAAAATAAGTTATTTTAAATTGATGGTGCCAATGAAGATGAAGAATATGAGGAGGCTGAAGAGGCTTCAGGGGAAAGGTTAGAAGAATCTAAGGATGAATTTGAATATTTTCAACCTACTATTTCCTATCATGCACTTTTAGGAATTAGTACTCCTCAAAATATTAAGGTGGTAGTGTTATTTAAGAAATATAAGGTGACTATGTTAATTGACTCTAGGAGTACACATAACTTCATCAATAGTAAGTTGGATACTCATTTAATTATTTCATTTACCCAATTCTAGACTTTTAGGTCATGTTTTCAAATGGTGTTATGGTCAATTATTTTGTAAAATGCCATAGTATTAAGCTTGCTATGGGAGACTATTTATTAGATTCCCTTATATTTACTATTCCCACAGGAGGAGCTAACATTATTTTGGGAGTGTAGTGGATCACCACTTTGGTCACTATTGAGATGAATTTATAGGAATTATTCATGAGGTTACATTCATAAGGAAGGACTTTTGAACTACATGAATTATGGGCTAAATCTCCATAATCGAAGTCTACACATCTTTTTTTTTTAAATGTATTGGATGACCCTTCTATTTATTTTGGCGGCATGCTAAAAATACTTCCTCCAAGTCATGCACATGATCATGCCATTAGACTCATTCCAAGAAGTAAACCACTTAATATCAAACCCTATAGGTATACTTATTCCCAAAGGAGTGAAATTGAAAATATGGTACAAGATATGTTAGATTCAAGAATCATATGGCATGGTCAAAGTGAATATTCCTCCCTAGTGGTCATGGTGGGGAAGAAGGATGATAGTTGGAGGATGTGCCCAAACTACAAAGAACTCGATAAATACACCATAAAAGATAAGTTTCCTCTTCTAGTAATTGATTATTTTCTAGATGAATTGCATGGTGTTATTTATTTTACCAAGTTAGATATTCACTATGGATATCATCATATTCACATTTATGATGAAGACATACCTAAAATAGCTTTCAGAACTCATGAAGGCCATTAAAAATTTATGGTCATGACTTTTAGCCTAAATAATGCACCATCTACATTTTAGAGTTTGATGAATACTATTTTTAGTCCATTTTTGATAAATTTTGTATTAGTGTTTTTTGATGATATCCTTATCTATAAAAAAAATTAGGAAGACCATTTGAAATATGTGAAATAAGTGCTTTGAATTTTGGAACAACATCATCTTTATACCAAACCTTCCAAATGTGTCTTTGGTATCCAAGAGGTGGATTACTTGGATCATATTGTTTCACATGAAAGAGTGAAAGTTGATCCTAAGAAAATACAAGCAATGATCAAGTGGAGTTTCTTAAGACCCTCAAGAACCTCCATGTATTTTTGGGGCTAACTGGTTACTATTGTAAGTTTAAAAAAAATTATGATAGCATTGCAGCCCCACTCACCTCTTTACTAAATAAAGACTCCTTCCAATGGAATGATTTAGTTATTAAGGCATTTGAACAGTTGAAAATGGTGATGTGCACAACTCTAGTTTTATCTATTTCCTAATTTTTCTAAAACTTTTGTTATGAATTGTGACACATCATGCTAAGGAACATGGCCTATACTCATGTAAGAAGGTAGAACACTAGCATTTGAAAGTCACCAACTGAAGGGAAAAATAGGCTCAAACCAATATATGATAAATAGATGTGGCTAATCTACATGTAGTGAATCAATGGAGACATTATATTATGGGTCATCACTTTTAGGTAAAGACTGATCATGATAGCCTCAAATATCTTGTAGAACAATATTTTTCATCTAAAGAATAACAAAAATAGGTGACTAAAATATTAGGCTATGATTTTGAAATAGTGTATAAAAAATGAAAAGAGAATGTGATGGTAGATGCCCTCTCTAGATGAGATGTATTAGTTGAGGCATTTTTATGCACCATGACCATGTGGTAAGTAGATTGGCTAGAGGAAGCAAGATCAGAATGGGAGAATCATAGTGATACCAAGGATTTGATTCATAATATTCAATAGGGTTCTTAAGAATATAACAAAATTTAAATGGAAGGGGAACACATTATGGTAAACAGATAAATTATACCTTTGTAATCATTCTCTCCTCAAACATAAAATTCTTCAAAAACTTCATGCCTCTCCACTTGGAGGTCACTTAAGATTTTTGAAAACATATCATAAAATCAAACAAGATTTATTTTGGGAAGGAATCAAAGGGGATGTTCAGAAATATGTGTCTAAATGCATGATATGCCAAAAAAATAAAGGTGAAACCATTAAGACCCCATGAATTTTTTATCCTTTATCTATCCCTAGCCAATATTAGGAAGAGGTTTCAATGGATTTCATTATGGTGTTTCCACAGTCTGAGGGTAAAAATGTTATCATGGTAGTTTTGGATCAACTCACCAAGTGTGCTCATTTTTTCTCCTTATCATAACCATTTGTTTTTAGTATAATAGCTTATGACTTTATCAATATAGTTCAAAAATTACATGGCACTCCAAAGATCATTGTAAGTGACCAATATTTCATATTTACTAGTAATTTTTGGACTGAATTATTTGCATTTTTGGGTTCCTAGTTGTCTCATAGTTTATCCTATCATTCTCAATATAATAGACAAATAGAGTTAGTCAACAAATGTCTTAAATGGTATCTTCCTTTTTTTTATTTTTGACAATCAGGGCAAATGGGTTCATTGGCAACCACTTGTTGAACGGTGGTATAACACTTATTTTCATACTTCTTCCAAGATGTCTCCCTTTATAGAATTATATGGGTATCACCCCCCATCCATCACTTTAGTTTTTATAGTGAATCCTAAGGTTTGATCTATTGAGGAAAACATTCACCATCAACAAGAGGTGTTAGTTAGTTTTCAAGAGAATTTAGAAATGACACAAAATTGAATGAAGCAGCAAGAAAATCAACACTGTAGTGAGTGGCATTTTGACATAAGTGATTGTGTCTTTATGTGTTTGAATCTATATAAGTATATGTCTCTAAAGTAATATAAATAGGATATAAAACTATCACTTAAGTATTATGGCATTATTAAGGAGGTTTCCCCCTCAAAGTGGATCATTCATAATATTCAATTATTCTACTCTTTTGCCAATTGTTGTTGTGGGTTTGCTTATTCTATTCTTAATTCTACCATATATAATTCTATTGTTGAAAATAATCTAATTAATTTCCTTACACTCCATGATCTTATAAAAATATTACATCCATGATAAAATATCTCTCCAACTTCCCTCTATCTCATCTATCCAATAGGCCTCTCCAATATGATGTGCTCCCATGCCCACACTTGTAGTAATGTAGAGGACCTTATGCTTGTATCTCCCTTGCATATGACTCTATGTAAATTTTCTTACAAGTAGAATAACACAAAATGTCCCAATTAAAACTCTGTAGAACTACCCAACATATCCAAAATAACATCTAATAATACCATTGGAAACAATCTCCCATTCTTGTCTAGTAGCAATACACAACCAACAAAATCCATCAATACCAATGTCAATACATATGTTTCCTCTAGTTCCATGTAATCATCCAAGTGAATCCCATAATTTATCATTAGTTTATATCCTCCCAAACACCCTAACTAGTGCTATTGCATATTATATCTCCCTCAAATAGACCTTCACACCCTTTATAAGTATGTGAAGTATCTTCCATACATCCTTGAATGCCATAGTCATTTCCTCTATAGGTAATTAGAACATGTTGGTTTTATAATTATATTTATCTACCAAATATATTAGTAGTTCCCTATCCACACAAATATTAATATCCACCATATACACTAGTCCCACTACCTCTAAGACACCTACCTCATAATTACTAAACCTCTGCATCAATTATAGCACCCTAACCACCTCTCCTACATAGTATGAATAGGTCATATCTTCTAATTTTTTTGAAAAACATAGTGTTAGTATTTTTAAACCATATAGTAATCTATCACACTCATTAATCACTTCATCAATAATATTTGATGACTTTTCTATTTTCACTTTCATCTTCTAACCTATCAAGAATGAACTTACCAAAATGTCAACAAATTTACTACACCCTTTAGATGAATTCATCATTAAATGAATTAATTATACAATCTAATGAATTTGGCACATATTTTTATGAATTCCCCCATAGCTTCTTTAAAACAACCATTCTGAAAAATCATTAAAACCTCTCACAAACGCACCATTTTGGCCAATGAACCCATCAAAATTGACTCTGAAACTATCATTCCCAAAATGACAAGTTTGTTTTTCATAAATTTTATATCATTAATGATCCTTAAAACATAAAAATAAAATTAAAAAATAGTACTTAATAGATCCCCACTCTCTTGTGGCCTTTGATATACTTAGATACACTCGTTACAATGCTTATCATTTGGTATCTACTCCATTCTTTTCTCACAATCCTAAGTAAAATCAGTAGTAGGTGGATAATCATAAAAATTAACCAAATAAATTTTAAAATAATTAAAATTTCAATTTCCCCTACCCCTATATATTCAAACAACCCATTAATCTCTTTTACCCTAACCCTAAGCATATTTTATCATATTTCCACTTGATCACCTCATTTTCTCTTCCAATTAATTGGATTACTTAGTATCTTTATTTCAACTTACAAATCAATCTGGTAAAATATTATCTTTTCTCCTTAGAAAATTTTATTTATCCTTTTACAAACCATAAATTACCAATGGGACATGTCATTCCCACATCCTCCCTTTTACGAACCATCCAAGTGCGCATCTTAAAAATCAAAAATTCTTATTTTTCTAACTAGATTCTAAACACCTATCAACTTGGGGAAAATCATTTTTAAATATGCCTATAATCATGCATGAGTTTTATTTATCCTCATAATTCCATAAAATGATAGTATTACCTGCATCAAACATCCATATATATTCATGTATCCTTCATTTACAACATTTGTGCTCATCCATTCTCCCATATAGACATTCGAGGGGGAATCATTTAGTCATTCAAAGCCACCTAGGTCATCATATTTATAAATTCATTTTCACTCTAATTTTTATTTATTATTTTAAAATTAATTAATTATTGTATTCATAAGACCATTTAAAAGAGGGGAAAATCTAGACACTTAAATTTTGTCACATTTAGTGTTGTAATTAACTTTGTTTAAAATTGACACACTAACTCAATCACCATCTCAAATTCAAATTTCCCACTATCGTTTCTCTCTATTTTTTAAATAATTGATAAATATTTATTAGTTTATTTGTAATTCATGTATACTTCATCAAAAATAATTAAAATAAAAAAATTTCCACCTCATCAAGACATCTTCCACACTTCTTTCAACCAAGTGTTGAGTCATCCAACTTCCTCAACTAATTGTTGAGTCACCTTAAAACATTTAAACTATATTGGTGAGTGATCTAAATAATTTTAATCATTCCTAAGAAATTTTAAAATACCAACAAACTTTTTATATTCCTCTCACACACATGGGAATTAATCATCATCCATTGAGATGAGGACTCAAATCCAATCATTGCTTATTATCATAATAAAAAATTGGATTGTTCACAACCATTCATATTCTCACCTAAAATCTTATAAATAGAAGTCTTATCCTCCATTTCATAATCCACCTTCAATCTATCAAATTTATATGAATTTAATATATGCATTTATTGAGAATCTAAGTTATTTTTACTTATATGTTGCCCAATTCACCTTTATTTTAAGAAATGAATTGAGCACCCACATACAATGAAGTAAGATAAAATCATATGTTCATAATGAAGAAGGTGATGAGTGTATTTTACATGTTTTTAAAGTGTCATGTTTCTTAAATTTATTTATTTATTATTTCTCTATCGTAGGTTAGTTTAGATTTATAATAATATTTGTGTCGATATCATTTCCTAGCTTGCATTAGAACTTTAAATTTTTAACTATCACATTTATGATTCACATATTTTGTGTTTATGAGGTGTCATACCTATTTTATCCATTTTGAATGGAATTTTGGAGATAAATGTCACATATAATTCCTATCACACTTCTCACACACTTCTCACTCACCTTGGGGATTAGTGACACTAGGCACACACTAATAAGGTTGTGCAAGTATATGATGGAGTCTTCTTAGTAATTCCTTTTAGCTTCTAGATTTATTTAATAATATCTCTCCTCTCTAATTTAAAACAAGTTCATATTGAGACACTTGTTTATGGATTGAGTCCCATCTATCTTTCTTGTTATATTTTATTTTACTAAGATTGTAATTGGAGAACATTTTTGTTTTAAGCCTTCTTAATACACATGGGGTTTTATTTCATTGATTTAGTTTCCCCACTTAATAATTTGTGTCTTTCATTATCATGGTGGATTTATTTTAATGTATCATCCTTCTTATTTTCACCTATTTAACTATTCTCAATTCCATTATTTTAAGATTTATCAATTATTTTATATGGTATTAGATCAGGTTAATTTTAACATTGAAATTTAAGATTGTGCAAGTTCTTGGGTGGAGAAGAAGCCAATTTTTTAATATTTTTTTACAGTATCAATCAAGTGCATTTTTTTATTTATACTTTGTATTTACTCTTTCACTCTATTTATGGTAATGAGTAATTTGTTTTTAGTAATAAATTTCATTTTCTTGATATTTGTTTGATGTCTTTCTTTTTTACAACTAAATATCATCTTGATCGTATTTAATCTTGGCATTATATTTTTAGTTATTCTCATTTTTTTCAATTTTAGCATCTTATTATTTCACATTTGTAATTTTTTTAATCCCCTATTTTTTTTCTTTATGTTTAGATTTTTTTTTATCAATGTGGTGCTTTAATTTTTCTCATGTGTGATACTACATGTGTTATTCTAATTCATAATCATTATTTTAATTATCTACACTTTGGGCTTTCAAACTAAGCCTTAACTCTTAAATGTCATGTTTCACATTATTTCATTATACTAATTTCATCTATTATAATTCTTTAGTTTTCCTTCGTGAATTATCCTAGCTTGCATGAAAATAGCATTTTAATCCTTATTTATTTTTTTTGGTTGAGCTTGCATTTTGGATTGAGTATCAATACATGGTGTCATAGTTTTTTTTAAATTTAAATTAAATATTATTAAATACTTGGGATATTTTCCATATACAAATGCAAAATTTCTTATTTTTAAAATTGTTTTCTTCTGAGAGTTTTTATGCTATGGAAGTCATATTACTTCTACCTTTCCTCTTTGATTTTTCCTATGTCGAGATTTGGCAAATTGGCAATTTTTATGAATTGGTATTGATGTGCTCTTGTGTAATGTGTTATTATTCACTCTCTTGGTGGAATTTTAATTTTTCCTAGTATTTTAATATTGATTGTATATTGTTTTGGTAATATGTTTCATAGGTGAGCTATAACTCATGGCATGATTGAGAAATTTTTTATTCATTTTAATTACCTATCTTTATCTTGTGGCACCACCTTACTTTATTATTTAAAATTATATTTTTTAGATAAAATTATAGTTTTGGTCAATGGCATTTCCTTTATGGTAATTTAATTTCATATCATATTAGTTTTGACTATTTTTATGAGTTTTACTCTATAGTAACAAGTGTCAAGTGGCATAATAGGTGATAACACCCTCTTGTCATAAGTTAAATTATGATTTTGGAGTTATTAATGAATTTTACTCCAATTTGGAATTGGTAATATGTAATATTGTGTGTTAAATTTTGGTAATGCATTCCACTCTATATTATAACACCTTCCCTCATTTTATTCATTACATATTCACTAATTAATGATTTGACAATTATCACTTTTTTGGTTCTTTCATGTTACTAAATTTTAATTTTCATATCCAAACAAAATTTATTTATAAACTTTTCAAAACATTGAAATTAAATTTTAATTTTCATATCCAAACAAAATTTATTTATAAACTTTTCAAAACACTGAAATGAAATAAGGCATATTTAGTATTCCTTTATCACAACTTTGACATGTGGCACATTTAAAGTATATTTTTACTTGTTTTATAAACTCTTCAAATACAATAAAAAGGTTAATTCATTTCCAAATCCTCACGTGGAAAGAGGTTATTTTTGTATTTTATTTTAAAAATGCTTCCATTACATAATATTTTAAGGCTATTATGTGTAATGCAATGTTTTTTTTTTTTTTAGAATTTACCTTTTTTAAGGCTTTAATTTAATTTTAATGGTTATTATGGTATTTTTAAAATAAAAATTATATAATTTGATTTTTAATTTTTATCATTGTTTCTCATTTGTAATATTATGATTTGTGGAATAATGAGACTTCACAAACAAAATGATGATATTTTAAAAAAACTCAAGCAAAAATTTGTTGAAAAAGATAATGAATTTATTGCATTGAAATGTCAACTCAAATTTTAACCTAAGTTAAAAAATTTATTACTCACATGATAAAAAAATACCTGAAATGGAATAAATTGTTGACTCTCCCACCATTAAAAAATATTCATTTGAAAATAATCAATTTCATTTAAAATGTGATTTTCCATCTCCTAAAGAGTGTATTCCTTTGTAACATAATGTTTTTAACTTGGGTTTGAAAATTATGCAATAAATGGGTTATTCTGATGGTGGTCTTAATAAGCATGAAAATGACATTATTGATTCGCTTTCACTTATCTCTAGTATAAATTTAGTAGGTATTAGTTTTAATGCTTCTGATGGTAATTTAAATTCATATTTCCCCCTCACCAAAAGGCATTTCACCATAGTAATTTTTAATCTCATAAGACTTCTTGTGATTATAAATCTTCTTGTGATCAACATTTGGTTAAAATTTATAAAAATTGTGAGAATTATGATAAACATGGGCATGATATTAGTAAATTTTGGAAATTTCATCCTTGTAAATATTTTGGTCAAAAAAATTATGACATTTTTCATTTTTTAAAACCCACTAAAACACCTCATTCAAAGATTAAACTAATTTGAAATCCTAAAGTTATGGTATCTTCTCGAGACTTTGATGTTCCTTATTTTGATAATTCCTCAATTGCTTAAAGTAGGATATATTTTGATAAAAATGAAAGATGGTTTTTGTATTCTTTTTGATAAATGTAAAAATCAAAATAATTATGTATTCCTTACTTTTGTGCATACTTATTCTTGTAAGTTTTTAAGGAAATATGCTTTGTTTGGAGTTAATCACTTTTTATTAACTTAATTTTTTGTGCAAGATTTAACACTCTATTATTAAAATTTTATTTTGATCCATATGCCTTGTATTAGATATTATTGTATTACATTTATCCTATGTATATCACATTTTATGGAATTGAAAATTGATGTAATCTTATACCTTTTAGGTATAATGAATTATTTCTTGTAATCTCCTTTTTTGTTGGTCCTTGTTCCAAAGTGGATTTACCATCTTGTCCGAAAAGGATTTTTAGATATTTTTGATAATCACACCTTTAAATTTTGTAACATTATTGGTGAAACCTACTCTCTTCTTCTTTATTCTCTTAAATAATTTTAATCTTTGTAGATCCTCTTGAAATAATTTTTCATCACGAGGAGTGTTATGTAATATCATCTTCTATTTTATTTTCAAGGATTTATCCACTTTTGTAAACCCAAATCAAGATTAAGGGGGAATATTATATATTAACCTTTATTTTGGTTTACTTTATATCCTAAGTCATTTAGGTGTATGTAGATTTATAATTCACATATTCCAAATTTTTGAGGTCTCACACCTCTTTTATCCTTTTTAAATGGAATCTTGTAGTTAAATGTCACATGTAACTCCTCTCATACTTGTCACACACTTACTCTTCATCTTATGGGGATTAGTGATGCTAATCACACACTAATAAGGTTGTGTAATTATATGATGGATTCTTATTTAAAACTCCTCTTTCTTTCTAGATCCAGTTAATGAGCTCCCTCCTTTCTTATTCTACAGAGTTCATCTTGGGAACTTGTTTATAGATTAAGGCCCATCTCTTTTTCTAATTTTATTTTCTTATAATAAGCTAATACTTTGGGAATTTTTAAATTTTAATCTTTTTTAATACATGTGGGGTTTTCTTCTGTTGATTTAGTTTCCCCACTTAACAACTTGTATCTTGTATTCTCATTGTGGCTTGATTTTGAGATGACATCCTTATTGTATGCACTTATTTTATTAATTTTAGTGTCATTATTTTAAAGTTTTGTTAATTATTATAATAATTTTTTGGTCATTTTATGATTGTTTCTTATTTGACAGATGGTGATGAGATTTATTCTATGGTTTGGAATTATAATTGGAAGGTTTAGACTATAGTTTGGCATGGGACTTGGAAATTATATCTTATCCTTCAACTTAGACTTTTCTTCAAAATTAAATAAAATATGTAGACTTATTCAATTTAAGAGATATATAGGAAATACATGTTTTATTGGATGTTATAACCCCATTAGGTTACATAAAAGTTTTTTTTTTTAAATGCATAAGGTACACTTATAATATCATCTTTAACTATATGAAAGATTATTTTTTGACTACTAAATGAATCTAAATAATTAATTTAAGAAATGTATTAAATCATTGGCTAATAATATGTTCATTTAATTTCCAAACATTCTGAATAAGATTACAAGATGAATATCTCTCATTAAATGTATAGTGGAAAAAATAAAGTACAACAAAACACTGATATAATTCACATTTCATCTATAAATAAGCCTATAACCATTGTTTTCATAATATTTATAATTAATTACAAGTCTCATATCCACTATTGTGTTGAATATCCATAAATAATAATGTACAATAAGTTACATTTTATTACAAAGTCAAATATACAATACAATAACTACATCAATACAAGTGATCATCACAACAATTCAATAATCCATGAATATAGCCATGAGTGTGATCCTAAATGGTTGAAATAACTAAACAAAGTTAGAGCATTATCTAAGTGTTTTACCTCCAACCATAGACTAATAACCTCCTACACACCTCCCTATTAGGAGTGGCCTTACCCTTCATAGAGGGGTAGATAAAAACTGTGGATGTCAATAAATCAACTAAAACCTATGTGTATAATCACTTATACATGCAATATTAAAATAGATCATGGTATCCAATCCTATATCTAAACTGACATCATCATACACATGTAAACTAGAAAGTATAGTGAAATGACAATGTCTCAGTTATAACAATACTTTGACCAAAAAATTTATTATAGAAATCAAATTTAAAAATTTGAGTCAATTCCACTCACATAAAACCCTCTACTACTGAATCATGACTATCAAATGATAGAAATGGATAGGTTTATGAGTTTCCTATTGTCACCCTCATATATCTATCACTTGTTATCTAATAAATAAGTCTAATAATTTCCATATAAATATTCAAGTGGAATAAATATAGATTACAATATATACTCAGTCCAACAGTAATATAATGTATAAGCAATCATAAATCTATAATATCATTATTTATATTTACTTAAATATTAAGAGTGATATAAATAGGTTTATCAAATGATTTATATTCAAAAATTAGATGTGTATAAGAGACTAAAATGAGAATTAAATCATTCTAAGTCATTTATCAAACATATTTTAAACATAATCCATATATATATATATATATATATATATATATTGGTATAACTCTATCAAAAACATAGTCCATGAAAACTAAAAAAATAACTCATAAAATATAATAAATTTCATATAAACATATGAGCACAATAGATCTAGAGTAAATTGATAAATAAAATCACACATGTCAATTATACACAACACATAAATTAAATGGTAAAACCTTCAATGGAGGTAAAAAAACCCATAGTGATTGTTCAATGTTGAAATTATTCCCCCAATACATATAATCTTCTCAATCTCACTTCTTCACAGAATTACTTTCACAAAAAA
The DNA here is from genome assembly GCA_037957365.1 of Torreya grandis. NCBI lineage: Eukaryota > Viridiplantae > Streptophyta > Pinopsida > Cupressales > Taxaceae > Torreya > Torreya grandis. Next base: position 843,793 of record JARHVA010000924.1, read on the forward strand.
CTTATTCACCCAAAAATATATTGAGTTTGAATGAATTTATAATAGAGATAAGACCCTATTTATCATATTCAAGAATGGAGGTGACCTTTGTGAAATAACGAGTCCATCCATCTCGATAAGCCTTTTAATTAAATTTGGTAATTATTAAATAAACATAACTTTATTATTAATTTTCACAAGGTTTTTACCTCATATTAATAAATAATATATTATTATTATTATTATTTAATTATTTTAACAAGTCTAATGGAGAGTAATTCTATTTAAAATTAAATATTATAACACTCACCCTTAATTCTAAGTGGGGATAAATGTCATAGTCACCTTAGAAAGGAATTATACTATGTACATAATTGAAAGATTTAAAAATCTTCATCATGCTAAAGACCACCTTTTGAAACAAAAGTAATTATTATCCATAAACTACTCGAAAGTAAGTTTAGGATAACATGATCATGAGACTACATCTCATAGGTTCTCATGAATAATCACTAAGCATATTTGGATTCTTTTATAACATAAATACATCCATTACAAAGTATGATTTTAATGTATTGGGGTACAAAAGGAAAATTTTCACACAAAATTTACTCAAATCACATAACTTCCACATGAAATTTATAGTAAGAATAAGTATCAAAAAAGAGATGAAACACATGGTCATTAGGAAGTGGCATTGTTATTCACACTCCCCCTCAATGGAAACTATGAGAGGCCTAACATTACATGAAATTAAAAAAAATTGGTAACACCAAGTGGTGTTTTTAAGATATCTACCACTTTTTCATCCGTAGGATAGAACTAAAGATCAATATCACCATCGAGGAATTTATCTCAAATAAAATGCATATGAACTTCAATATGCTTAAGTTTTTGGTGTTGTACACCTATACAAAACTTTAACACATATCCAAAAATAGATTCATGATAGCATAAAATGGTTATCATCACAATAACTAAGTACATAAAAATATGACATATATTTTTCTATGTTAAATCACATTTAAAATAATAAATTCATATTTTAAGGCAAACAAGTTCACTACTTTAATTACAAAGTTAGTGAAAAAATTAAAAAATGTTATATGAAATTCATTATTGGATGTATTCAATATTGACAATATGGGCATCCCTAACTATCATGTGATGAACATATAAAAATAAATAATAATATGATACTAAGTTTATCCAAACATTAGATATCCTATTAGAAATAACTCATTTTATCATTTGAGTCTTATCAAAACTTTGTAATTTTAATATGTTTCAACAAAATATTGAGGTATAACCTCTCATACATCAAATATGGATAATTTTAACATGCCATGAAATCATCAGATTAAACAAAATTGATATTAAGACAAATAATTTTAGATATGTATGAATAGAATGCTTAGTAAATGATGAAGAGTCAATAACACAAACTCCATTTATATTTTCTATTTCATAACATATCTTATTATCAAACAAATCATATAAGGATGTTAGCATAAACAATCAAATGAGAGTATCAAAACATATTAGCATGAAATCTCCTCAATAATAAAATAAAATCATTAAAACACAAAAGATACAAACTTACTAACCATGATCTTTTTACCAAATGCAATAACTAAACATGATCATTTTGTTAAATTAAACATGATGTTATGCATATAATGTGTTTCCGTGACAACTCATATGAATTGAAAATAGTCATAATATATATATATATATATATATATATATATATATATATATATATATATATATATATATAATTTTATTTCTAATCTTAAGAAAAATATACCTATTAAAATATAATTATAATAAACATTTTTCAATATTCAAATTAAATCATTTTACTAACAAATATAATGTAGATGAGACACTATCAATATAGTTAGTATCTCTAAAGTAACAACAAAATATATTTATCAAAGCAAATAAAATTATATGAGAATAAATTTATTTTTTATGTAAAAAATGAAAATATTAAGTATTCTTATTAATAATATCCATAGTAGTATTAATGGCTTCGGCTCATAGGAACTAAGAGGAACATTTGTAAACTATAACAGTATTCTAGCCATTTCTATGATGGTGCAGTTTTTACTTTCAACAATACCATTTTGATGAGGGTAATAGGGATTTGTTAATTTCATTTGAATACCATAGCTAATTCAAAAAGAATCAAACTTTTTACTGACAAATTCACCACCATTATCAGTTTTTAATCTCTTAATAGAAAAACTAGATGCATTTTCAACACTAGCCATAAATTCATTGAATTTATATAATACATCATATTTATTTTTAATGAAATATGGCCAAATCATGCTATTATAATCAACAATAAAAGTAATAGTATACAAAGAACCATTAATAAATATAACTCCAAAAGGTCCTATTACAACACTATGAATCAATTCTAAAGGATGAGAGGGGATAGAAGAAATTTCAACAATAAGATTATTTGTAGATATATCATGTAAACTTATAAAATTAACATGTCCTAATATTTCATGCCATAATTGAGATTCATTCTTACTTTCAATAAAAAAAATATCTAGAAGGAGAGAAGATATATAAACCATTATTTTGAACCCCTTCAACAATCAAGGAACTAAATTGATTTCTAATGAACTAGTTATATTTAAGTAATGTTATAATGAATTATCATTTGTAAGTTGAGAACAATATAAAAAAATATTTTTAAACTTAGGTCTTAGGTGCATAGAAAAAATTATTTATAGTAATATTTGAAAACATTACTTTTTCATGTTTAGTTGCTTCTAAAAAAGAATTATCTTCTAAATAAATTCTTTCATATATATCTCTAGAATCACATAAAATATCAAATAATAATTTCATATGATTTGATGCACTGCTATCTAAAATCCATTGATTTTCATTTGAAGCAAATAAAGCAATATACAAAACAATAACATTTGAATCTTAATTATTATTATGAATAGGGTTTTGATTCTTCTATTTTTTTAAATTAGATTTATTCCTTTTGTTATTTTTAGAATTTTGATTATTATTTCTATCTTTATTTTTATAACAAGTTTCCTCCTATGACCAAATTTACCACATAGATTGCAATTTCCATTAAACTTAGGTATATTATCCTTATTACTAGATTTTTTATATCCATTTTTTTCTTTAGAAGAATTAAGGTTAGATTTATAGTTTTTATTTTTATAAAAAATGTCATTTAAGGTGATAAGAGTTTGAGTGGAATTCTCTTTAGAATCAAAATTGGTCATAACTTACTCTTCTTGAATCAGGAAAGTAGACAAAGTGGTAAGGTCATGGATATCTTTCTCAATTTGATACTTATAATTCAAAATTGAAATGAAATTTCTAAAAAAATTATGAATATTTAAGTGAATGATAAAATTAATTAATTAATCCTAAATTAAATTACAATTATATCTATCTAACTAAGCTTTAATATTTTTAATTTTAGTAAGAAAATTCACAACTTCATCATCACCTTTTAGAGGTGTAGATATAAATTCAATTATTAACTTAATAATATTTGAGAGATGATTTCCCTCATGCATGGATTCAAGGATTTTCAATTCATTTTTAGGACACTCCTGATTACCAATGTGGAGAAAGAATTCATCCTTAAGACTCTACAAGATAATGGACATAGCTTCTTATGATTTATGTTTAAATGCATTGATAAGCTTAGGGGTCACATGACATCTAGAAGGGGATTTTTTAGTCCTAATGATAATATTCCACAAATTATGATCCATAAATTTACATTGAACATAAATTTTTCATATATCATAGTTATTTCCATTAAGCATTAGAGATTTTTCTAAGGAAAAATGAGACAGAGCCATAGCTTCCTTCTAAATAGGATAGTAAATAAATGCTTAAAATGAAACTTTTTAGTGTGAATTTTAATATTATTTGATATTAAAACAAATTTTAATGTGTAAAAACATAATGATTAATCATTTTTAATGCTATAAAAAGTAAGAAATTTATAAAAGATTGCAACAAAATCAAGTGTCACAAGTGTCATAAAAATATACTAAAAATAAGAACAATTTATAAAATTAACTTTTTTTAAATGAATTTTTAAACTATTTTTTAAAATAAAATGAATTTTAAAACTATTTTTTAAAATAAAATGAATTACACATGAAACTATACCTAATTACATAATGTATATTTTAAATAATTCAAAAAATTGAATTAAAATTGCACTAATCTAAGTGTCGAAAGAGTCACACTCAAAATGACCACTTAAACACTATTATTAAAAAAATGTGTAAACACTAAAATAGGAGGCTTAATAACAAAACAAGAGTGGTGGAATATCTCTATAGAGGGATCAGCTCTCTTCCGAGTTGTTTCCAAACTCAAAAATGTTAAAAAGGAAGTTAAGAAATGGAATAAAGACTGTTTTGGAAATATTTTTGCGGAAAAGAAGACCATCAAGGAGAATATAAGAAGAATACAAGAAAAAATCCAGCAATATGGATATACTTCAGAATCCCAAAGAGAAGAAAGTGAACAATTGGTACAGTACCAAGACATAATAACTAAGGAGGAAATCTATTGGAGACAAAGATCAAGGGTGCAATGGTTGAAAGAAGGAGATAAAAATACTAAGTTTTTCCACCTCTCCACTTTGAAACACAGAGCGAAAACACATATTCATCATTTGAAAAAAGGAGTTCAGAAGATAACAGAGGAAAAGGAAATTAAGGAGGAAATGATTTCATTTTTCTCCTCCCTGATGAAGGCAGATAGAAACATCAACTTGAAAAGTCAGGCTGATATTCTACGAGTGATTCCTCCTTTGATCTCGAAGGAGCAGAATAATATGTTATGTTCTATACCTAAGGAGGAGGAAATCTTTAAAGCTGTTAGATCTCTTAGAGGAGCAAAAGCTCCTGGACCAGATGGTTTCCCCATGTTCTTTTTTCAAAAGCTCTAGAAATTTATAGGAAAGGATGTCAGTAATGCAGTGAAGGAGTTTTTTGGAGCTAAACAGATGCTGAAGGAAATTAATGCCACTTTTTTGTGCCTTATTTCGAAGAAAGCAGGTGCGGATATCCCTGATCAGTTCAGGCTGATAAGTTTGTGCAACTCTCTCTATAAGATAATTTCCAAAGTTCTTATGACCAGACTAATCCAAGTGATCCCTTTGATAATTGTTGATCAGCAAAATGGATTCATTCCTGGTAGACAAATCCTCAACTCAGTTATAATGGTGCATGAGAATATTCATTCACTGCTCAAATCCAACACTGAGGGGTTCTTAATGAAAGTGGACATAGCAAAAGCATACGACAGGGTGGATTGGCTATTCCTTTCTAAAAGCCTTATTGCCTTTGGATTTGAATAAAGAGTGGTTGATATTATCAAACAGTTGATATCTACTACTTTTATAGCTGTGTTGGTTAATGGGAGCTCGTCTCATTTTTTCAATCCATCTAGGGGATTAAGACAAGGGGATCCTATATCCCCTATTCTATTTATTATCATGGCAGATAATATGGGGCGATACCTTGGGGACTTAGCTCATAGAGGCCTGTTTAAAGGTCTGAGACCCTCTTCGCATCCTTTAACTTGCTCCCATGGTCAATTTGTGGACGATACTATTTTCATGGGACAGTCTAAAGTAACTGAAGCAAGAATTCTTAAGGAAGCAATTAATCTGTACACCTCTGCCTCAGGACAGTTGATAAACTGGAATAAAAGTGCAATTTTCTTTACTAATACCCTTGATTATAGACAAAACAAAATTGCTAGAATCCTTTATTGCTCCATAGGTTCTTTTCCTTCCATATACCTTGGTCTCCCTTTTGGATCGAAAGCCCCTAAAGCTTTTTTGGGAAGGTCTTATTAAAAAATTTAGTAAGAAGTTAGCGGGATGGAAAGGCTGTCTTCTTAGCCAAGGAGGAAAGCTAACTCTCCTCAAAGCTAGTTTTCAAAGCATACCTACGTATGCTTTGAGTCTTTTCAAAATCCCCTCTAAATTTGCTGAAGCAATTGAAAAAATTCAAATAAACTTTCTTTGGTCAGGTTCTGAGGAGAAAAGGAGGATGCCTCTTATTGCATGGGATAACATTTGCAAACCGGTCAAGGATGGTGGACTTGGTATAAGGAAAATAAGAAGTATGAACACTGCCCTTTTAGCTAAACAGGGATGGAGGGTCTATCAGGAAAATAAAGAATGGAGTAAAATATGGAAGCATAAGTACTTATTTAAGGCATAGTCACTTCATGACTTCTTTACTACTCCAGATATTTCTCATCCGTCTGCTATTTGGGGGGCAGTCCAGGGAACAAAACATGTTCTTAAAGAAGGAAGTTCATGGAAAGTAGGTAATGGTAAGAAGGTGAAATTTTGGGAAGATATTTGGTTAAGAGGTAAACCCTTACAGGAAGAAATCCAAGATAAAGATGTTATAGAAAGATGTAAACAAAGAGTGGGAATAACGGTTAATCAATACTGGTAGAACAACACTTGGGTAAACCTCACTGACTATGATCAAGATCTCAAGGATATTCAATTATCCCTAAATGATATATCTCTATATCCTAATCAAGAAGATAAAATTGTTTGGTACCAGGAGCCAAGTGGACAGTTTAAAGTCTCTTCCATTTTCATCTCCAAGGGAAATGGTAGAAAACCGTTATGGACAAGAGCCTGGATTAAGGGGCTCATTCCTAAAATTAAGTTCTTTTTTTGGACCCTTCTCCAAAACAAAATTTTGACTCTGGATAATTTACAGAAATGTGGAATCAATATTGTTAACAGGTGTATTCTGTGTAAGAGAGACCTTGAAGATAGAGATCATATGTTTGTGAATTGTTCCTTCACTCAGCTTGTTTGGAAGGAGGTTCTCAATCTGTGGGGCATTACATGGATTCACCACAAAAACGTTGAACTTTCTCTCAAAAGCTAGTATTGCCCTTCAAAGAATCCTGAAGTTCTCTTCTTATGGAAAATCACTCTTCCCCATATCTGGTGGGGAATATGGAAGGAAAGAAATAACTGAATATTTAGAAACAAAGAGATCCCTGGATGGGTGGTAGGACAGAACATCATTAGAGCTCTAAAGGAAAATTTTTCTTCTCAAAAAAATCTAACCTCTAATCTCAATGTGGATAATCCCCTGAGGACGGATTTTATCCCTGGTAAACCTGATAACCCCAGATCAGGTGTTACCTGGATTGGTCCACCTCAAGGCTGGATTAAAGGTAACTTTGACGGTGCAGCAAAAGGGAACCCAAGGAATGCTGGTTTTGGTGGTGTTCTGAGAAACCATGTGGGTATAATTATTGATGCTATCACAATTCCCATTGGTATATCTAACTGCCACATTGCCGAAGCTACAGTTTCCCTCCAGACCCTTAAATTAGCTGTAGACTCAGGATATTCTAAATTGTGGCTTGAAGGGGACTCTTTGAATGTTATAAATATCCTTAATAATAAGAATACTGCGTCTTGGACCATAGAGGATAAGGTAAAGGAGATGAAAAATCTTTTGAATAAATTTGAAGATATTAAAATCTCCCACACCTTTCGTGAAGCCAACGGTGTTGCAGATTGGCTTGCTAACTGTGCTGTTTGGGAAGGTCAAAAAGTGAGGTGGGATGAAACCTTAGAAAGGAACATGGATTTAAGGGCGCTCATTCTTCTTGATGCCACACATGCGAAAGAAGGTAAGATTGGAGTGTAATAAAAACATAATGAGTAGGAGGAGTGGCAGCACGGGGAAAGGAACTCAATTATTAAAGAGTAAGGTCCTCAAGAGGGAGAAGCGGATCCTGAAAAGGCACAAACAAAGTCGATGTCCCAATCAACTTGACAGCAGGAGGATCCAGTGTAATATCCACAGTAATTAGGATTCAAATAAAATGAGTATGGCACGTGAAAGGAAGGGAGAACCCCGTAAACAGGAACCCAAGAGCTGTGTAAAATGGAGAGAGAAACATCAAGTCTGGAGAATTCTGCAGAAAGGAAAAGTTGTGAGCTACATGGAAAGACTCCATGGCTCTAAACCACATATCACGATGGCCTTTTTCAAAAATTGGTCTGATGACAGGGTCACCTTGCATGGTATTACTGTAAACTTAACAGAGGATTTTCTAGCTGAGGTTACAGGGTTGCCAATGGATGGACTCAAATTTTCCAAGCAGACCAGCATTTCGAACAAGGCCTTCTGTAAGTTCCCCAAAATGGATGAGGAGGAGTAGAAGCTGGTCAAAAATGGGGATTTCTATGAGCTGGACCAGATTAAAGGGATATGGATGGACGTCCTAAGCTGTATAAGGGAGTACTTCATCCTGGACAGAAGAAGCAAATGAGTGCATAAGTTCCATTTTGTCTTCCTCAACCACTTCAGGCATAAGGTTAGCTTGTCTTTTCCTTTCTATCTTCACTATTCCCTGATCCAAAGTCTATATGCTCATAGGAAAAAGGATATGTGCCCTATTCTTCACGAAGGCCTTATTCTGCTCATTGAAGACTACTGCAAGAATAGGGCACTAGTTAAGTATCCCAAACAGGGGGAAAATAAGTTGCCAGGAAATAAAAAGAATGAAAATGTAAGTAGGAAAGGCAAAATTAAGACCCCTAGTCCTAATAAGCAGATTGTAGAAGAAGAAAGGGGACGGGAGAGAATTGAAGAACCTGAGGAGGAAAAACTGGAGGAAGAAGAAGAAACTGAGAGCTAGGACACCAACTCTAGTAATGATGAAGAAGGTTCTGAGGAAATTGAAAAAGATAACGTCAATACAGAGGAGGATTCTGCTAATAGAACTGTAGAGACGGAGGAAAACTAGAAAGTGTCAGAGGATGAATTTGTCCAGGAAGATCTTGTTGAGGACCCAATTTCTAAGAATGAAAAGGAAATTTTTGTCCAGGATGATATTCAAAATATGGATATGGAAATTCAAACTGGAATCAAAGAGCGGGAACAAAAGAGTCAAGAAGACTTCTTTGAAGAAGCCAAGAATAGCCCCAATAAAAAGTCTGAGGATTGGAGAGGGAAGAATCAGAATGATGAAACACACACACCTATGACCTGGGTTAACTGTAAAGCTGAGTCTTCTTCCCAATTTGATTCCTGGATGTGTAGGGAGATCTTTGATCTCAAGAGAAAAGTGGAAACTATGGAAGATTCTCTGAAAGCTGCTTGGAACAAAGTAAACAACATGGAAAATCAGTTAAGCGAGATCCCTGTCAAGCTCAAAGCTTATGAAAACAACCTCTGGGAACTAATAAAGGACAATAGAAAGAAAATGGAGGAAGTAACGTCTAACATTTGTGCAGCTGCTATCAATATAGGTAAACGAGCCAATGAGGAGACCAAAGCACTAGAGGGTCCCAGCAAAAGGATGAGGCAAAGCTCTAGAAAGAAAGATACATAAAAAGGAGCTTTGTTGGAGGCTACCACCTAGGAAACTGCTTTGAAAGGAAAAGAAGCCATGAACTTGATACTGGAACTGGATGAATAATATGGTCCTTCTTGTTGGTTTAGAAACTGGTACTGATCTTTGTTCTCCTTTTTTTATCTTTTGTATGTTGTGCTACCAAATTTTTGTTTCTGGGTTTTGACCGGATGCATCTCTAATGGTTTCAAGTCCATTTAAAACCTATTTTTACTACTTCATTGTAGTGTTTTTTAGGCGTTGCCTGTGGGCTTAGACGTTCTTTATTTTTCTCTCTGTTACAGGGTTTCGGGGCCCCTTCAAAACCTGTTTTTACCTCAATCTAAAACAAAAAAAAATGGACCACTCCAATGTGTCCAAAATGTGTCAGAACCTAAGGATTGATTGGTTATATAACTATGCTTGTCTAGATTTTGAATAAGTCAAATGTCTAAATAAGGTCGACAAGTTAATTAAGGTTTTGAACACATGAATTATGGCATACAAACCAAGAATTATATCAATATATTTATTTTTATAAATAAATTAGTTTTAAATATATTTTACCCAAAAAAAACTTGGGTTAGAGGGGTTTTAACTTAAGATCTCATTTTCATAGGAGTCTTACAAAAAAATAGTTACCAACTCCTCTACACTAAAGTTTGGATTAATGCATGCATAAATTTACATATAAACTAATTTTTTTATTTTATTTTTAATAAATAAATGATTATATTTAGCATGTAAATTTCATAGTAAAAAAAAAATAAATATTTCTTTAACTAGTAGAAGAAAATGAATTACCCAATAGAGTGGGCCCCCTATTATGTTGCATGGAAAATCAATGATTTATTAAAAAATTGATTTAATAAATACTTCAATGGAACCATATTCTTACTTTTCCATGTTTCTTGTGTAGGTATGGTGCTTGGGAGGATGAATAGGTACAAGTATAAGGAGCTAGAGGCCACCAAAAGCTCTAAAACTAGAGGAATCCTCTAGATTTTGCCTTCCAATGCTAAAGGAACCTTCAAAATATAATTTTGATCAAAAAATTAATTCATTACAGCCCTTCAAGCCATACCATGATACCACAATAAGTTGGAAAAAAATAAAATATGTCAGTAAATGTCTCCTAGGCTTTACAAATACCATTTTGATGCTTAGACTTGCCTCTTTTACTCCTCAAACTAGACGAAGATCTAAAAAAATATAGGATTTTTTTTCAAATTTTTAGGTTTTAATTTGTAGTAAAATAACAATATTGGTGATCTTAGAGAAGCTCAGGAGCATAGATCTCAGGCTATAATCCTCTAGAGAGCTTCAAATTTTAGGAATCTTCCTATTTTTTCCTTTTGATGCATAATTCACCTTCAAATTTTGATTTTAGGCTCATAAAATTGGTGCCTCATTTTACCAGGATATACATCCATGAAGGAGAGATAAAAATTCAAAATAGTATAGAATGACCATCTTAAAGCCTAAAAATTTTCCAATTTATTTAAAATCTCAAAACTAAGTAGATAGAATGTTCACATATCAAAAAAAGACTAATAATCCAATTTTTATAATTTTTATTTCATCTAGGGGCTATACCTCTCCTAATATGGCATCCTAGGCCAAATAAAATATATATAAGTTGAAAAATGAAATATATTTCTTTTAAAATAAAAGTTTTATATGAATCAACAAGAACTGTTTGTCGATCAAAGCCACTAAACTAACTCTGATACCTTAATAAATTTAATATAAACATATTAGGATAGTAAATCTAGAGTAAATTGATAAAGCAAAAACATAGGTAAATTATACACAACATGGAAATTAAATGGAAAAAATCCAATGGAAGTAAAAGCCCCACAATGATTATTCAATGTTGAAACTATTCCCCTAATACATAGAATCTTCTCAATCTCACTTATTCACATAATCACCTTCACAAATAACTTGTTTACCCAGAAATATATTGATTTGGAATGAATTTATAATAGGTTTAAGACCCTATTTATAATATTCAATAATTAAGGTGACCGTTATGAAATAATGGGTCCACCCACCCATCCCAATAACCCTTTTAATTAAATTTGGTAATTATTAAATAAATATAACTTATTATCTATTTTTACAAGGTTTTTCTTCATGTTAATAAATAGTATATTATTATTATTTAATTATTCTACCAAGGCTAGGGGGTAGTAATCCCACTTAAAATTAAATGTTCTAACAAAATATAATTAAGTCTATAAGTTTCCTTTATACATCATTCCCTACTTATTTCCTTATTTTTTATTACATGAGAAAAAACTCACTTATATAAGTTTTCAACTTGTTTATACTTTATAACTAGTTCTTCCTTATCATTCACATATGAATATGGGTCATTAAAAATATTAAAATATCTAAAAATGTATATATAAGATACATAAGTTTTCTCTTCAACTAAAATAACCTATGGACAATCAAACTCATTAATACACAATAAATCAAACTAAAATCTTTCCTTTTTATAACCTACAAATCTTGCATACTTTGACAAGGGATAAGTATATACTTGGTTTTGCCATATATATAAACATAAATATTGATCTTCTATTGTAACTATCATAATGTCACAACCTATGAATGCTTCAAAACAAGATCTATCCCATACAATAAAGTTCCATTCCAATAATAGCTTACACGTATAAATCATGTATAAGTTGCTCAAAATATCCTAATATAATTTGTTACTTCACATGGATACTCCTTCCCTTATATAGCCATATAGTTATTCATGAATTTCCATGCTCAAAAATCATCATCCTAACCTATAGATACTCACAATCATCTAAAATAAGACTATTTTATACATAGGCTTGACATTCTCATAATAGTTCACTACACATTGCATTCATGTGAATATAATATTATTATATGTATAAAAAAATATAGTATGTTTCCAAGAACTATTATTACTACTTGCATATTTAATCAAGTTCCTCATTCAAAATGGTAACATATATATTTACATTTTCTCACACACACACAAATATATATATATATATATATATATATATATATCATAAATCACATTATCAGTAATCTTGTACAATTATAAGTGATAATGTGATTTATGATTCATATATATCATAAATCACATTATCACTTATAATTGTACAAGATTATCTTGGTACAAAAAAATATGTTTGACTACATATTTGCATCTTATAAGCTTGGTTAAATATAAATATACATATTTCATTCCCTCATGTATATGTGTGTGTGTGTGTACAACCATAATTTTATCTGTGCATATACATAAATATATATACATTGAGTTTCATATTTTTTAGCTAAACATACAAATAAACCCTAAAAATGTAGTTCATCAAAAAACCAAACATTAATACAAATTGTACATATAAACTTAGATTATATTAATAACATCTACATCTGTATGATATCATCGAAAAAGATATTAAGAATGCATATTTTTAATTTCCATACATAGTTGTGCATACATACTCACCCATGTGTGTGTGTGTGTGTGTGTGTGTGTGGGTCTTTATAAATAAATAAACACACACACACACACACACACACACACACACACACAATTTCATATTTCAAAATAAGTTCTTTGACCATGTAATAGTTTGGAAGCTTTTAAAAAAAGGAGTATTTTGATATTATTTTAACCAAAACTTGGTTTTAGGGTAAAAAAATAATACAAAATCAACTCCATTTAAAATTACCCAACCATATATAAAAAATCAAAACCATTTATCTAGGTATATAATTTAGGGTTAAATATGGAAACATGCAACTTGGTATCATAACTATGGGCCTATGAATAGAACCAAGTTCCATCCCCATATACATAATCATGAAACCCTAATATATTTATTTTTAGCCTTAAAAACTATCATTTCACACATAAAAATAATATAATAATAACCCATACAAGAATCATATTTTTCTTACCATTTAATTTTTTAATCCAATAAAAGGATGAACCGACCTAGTTATTTCAATCTTAATATGTATAAAGATAATTTTTCCTTTACCTCTTGGGCCAATCTCTATGCCCTTATTCCTCTCTGCCATATTAGTATTTTATTTTTCATCTTCCCTCTTATTATTTTTCCATCACCCATGCATGAATTTCATGTCTAAGAAACTCTCTTCTTTCCCTACAAGTTCACAATTATTGAACTTCAATTCATAAATATTTAAACTTATTCATGATATAGTTAGCTCTTAGTCTTGGCTTTATACCCTTGCATGGTGGATAAAGAAACCCTCATCATTCCAAATGGTGAGGTCAACTCCCATGATAATTATAAATAAACAAAAATATAACCCTAATTCTTTTTGACTTCATAAAACATACCAAATATAATAACCAAAACCTAATTTCATTACCTTTCCACTTAATATTATATTCCATTGGTTATATCAACCAAATAAATATCCAAATTTTTGAATTTTATTTAAATCAAATTACTTTGGGGTGTTCTTACCCTCTTTTGCCTTTTCATGCTATATCATAAAGAAGATAATGTGACCAACTAAACCAAGATGCATCAAGAAACCAACAAGGCCATTAACATTATTACCTTTCATAATTATAATGCAATTGAGATTTATCATAGTACAAGTCCCATATAGATATTTTATGTCAAGGAACCTAGAACAATAAACATGCTCTGATGCCTACTTAGTCAGGATCTTGCTCCTCAAATAGAGCACATATGATTACTTCTTGTATTAGCAACTAAACACAGAATTATACCAGAATCAATAAGTAACTAGAAATATGAAACAACATAGGAATTGAGAGACAATACACAATTGTATTAATAATCACTCAAAAGAATATACAATAAGGAAGATGCCACTTCTTCCTCCACCTCAAAGGTTCGCCACACCTCAAGACCTTCTTTCCTCTCTCTCTCGGTCACAACAATCAACTCCAATATAGAATTTATGTTCACCTCTCCAACTAGTCAGTAACGCGCTGCCAGTTCACCAAGTACACAACCATACTCCAAGTAGATCTCCTGCTCTCTACTGCTACCTGCAAATCACTAGACCTTACTCACCATGTAGATATCTCTACACCCCTAAAGAACCCTTGTCCTTGCCTCACCAAGTCCTTATGATTCTTCAACCAGTACCCTGGTGGATCAGCTCCTTGACCTTGCAGACCTTGCAACTCTCCCTGATCATACACACTCAGCACCCCTTTGGAACTAGGAGGAGCTACACTAGCTCTCTCTAAAAGCTCTATGGCTTTCTAGCACACTTTTAAAATAAAATCATGAGTCTATTATATAGATCTCATCCAAACAATAATTAGACATCTAATACAATAATTAAATCCGCAGCTCTCAGTCTAAAATTAGCTCTAAACATGCAAACACTTGGTTCGTCAACTAACTACCCGTAATATACTCGCAGCTCAAACCACAGGTGACCGACGTTAGTTCCTGTCTGCCTGGGGGTGCCGACACTGGCCGATCTAAGACCGATGTTGGTTGCCTTTTGTCTATACTCTGCCAACATCAGTTGTCCTGACTGACGTCGGTGTCTGTGACACTCTGCAACTCTTCTGCAACCTCCTCCATGTCTGCATCAGTGAAGCTTTTAGCTCCAAAACCTAACATTTTAAACAATCATAACCAATATTTTCATAAACTTAAAATATATGTCAATCATGACAAAATATGTATCCAGTTAGTGCAAACAATCTTGAATGACTACAAGGACAAACAAGTAGGCAACATTAATTTCACTCAAGTAACTAAATGTGGTGTGTGCAAGTTCAAAAAAAAATCTCAACCCCCAATTTTGGTATCCAAACCCCCTCTCTAATGATACTCTCCCTCTATGGTACCTAAAAGGGAAATATAGTCTTGAAACCACCTCAATCAAATAATGGGTAGTTAGTCCAAGATTATCACAATAACCAATATATAAGCATCAATAAACTGTTGAATGCAAACAATCTGAAAATGAAATCGATCATCATGATCATAAATCATAATATAACATAAGCAATTGGAATCCAATCATAATACTAATCACAAAAGAAATAATATAACTATCAACCATACATCATTATGATGTATGGTTGATAGTTATATTATTTCTTTTGTGATTAGAATTATGATTGGATTCCAATTGCATATGTTATATTATGATTTATGATCATGATGATCGATTTCATTTTCAGATTGTTTGCATTCAATAGTTTATTGATGCTTATATATTGGTTATTGTGATAATCTTGGATTAACTACCCATTATTTGATTGAGGTGGTATATATATATATATATATATATATATATATATATATATATATATATATATATATATATATATATATAGTTCAACCATAAAAATCAAAACTACAAATCATTATTATCGTGATCCACTATTGATGCTTAACTATTTTTGTATATCATAAATGGATGTGGCATTGGATGTGGGGTATAAAACATGACCTATACTTCATAACAACATTTTATTATAAATATTAAACACCTATTTTGGACACCAAAGTATGAAAGGTATCTATGTATTCTTGAATAGACCAATCTTTGCCTTGGTACAACTAATAAAACATGATGTACTATTCCTCATAGTTTCTAAAAAGATAATAGGTTTATTTGAGTTCCTCTATAAACCCATTACATGCATCTATAGATTTTTATAAGTTAACCTCATATTCACAATTTACATGTGTAGTGTAGTAGTTATACCACCATTTATTTACTAATAAATAGACTTTCAAAATAGATAATGTAATATTTTATTATTAATATAGATTATTAATCATGTATTATGAATAGATTAGGTTAAGACAATTATCTATGTCATATACATCTATTTTTCCTTCAAACATAGGGATGTTTTGGTTGAATTGTACATTGTATGAAATTTGACCACCAAATGGATAATGTGAATGAGATGTGTTGGAAGGAGTTTTTTACTTGAGAAATAATGAGAAATGATCAAAAATAGTTTATCTTTCACTTGTATTGCATTATTTTTATTCTTATTGTTTTTACAATGCATCCTCTATTATTTCTAGAACATTTCTAAAGCTAGCATTGTTTAGGATTTGTCTACCATCTAAGGATGTGTTGGAAGGTATGATGAAGTGTCATCAGTATAAATCCATAGATTTTTGTATTAAAATCTCATATGAGTGGGCATAAAAATAAATATGAATTTTATAAAAAAACATAATACCACTTAAAAATAATATGAAATATGTATGTTTTGATACCACTAATGTGGGGCCCAAAAAAAGACCTAATAGAAAACCTACTTAAATGGATTAAATGGGGTTATTTTCAAAATAAATTAATGAATTATAAATATTTAGACATGAATAACACAAGTGAACATATAAATATAAGAAAATAATTGACAAACAATGCAAAACTATAATAACAAAGTTGTATCTTGTTAAGTTTCATAAAATATATGAGAGATCATATGTATGGTGTTTATATACTTCATAAATTCATTTGTATCTTTATTTTATATCTACCAATAATATAAGTGTATATTAATATACAAAATATATAGATGAAGCCTTTATTGAACCATTACAAGGTTTGGTAACAACCACTTTATAACCATAAAGTATGGTGATGTCATCAACCATCATTACTAAAAAGTTGTGTGCTACAATACTCACACTAAAATAACTATACAAAAAAATTGAAGATGAGTTATATTTTACACGTTTCCATGAAGGTTATAAACTTTATTCATAATTTTATGATGTTAATTTAAGGTTGTATTAACAACACCCATTAGTTGTGGTAAGATCCAATGGCATAAATCCTCTTGGATCATGTCTATTATCTTCTTGATTCTTTCCCTTTTCTTATAACATTATGATAAATCTCTTAAATTTTTAAATTCAACATACACTTATAAAATAACCCATTTATTTTTTTAAGTTTGGTTATTCACTATGTCTCTCCCTAGGCCCTTGATCCATAAGGATACCAATAAAAATAAATCATAAATAAATATAGCTATTATAGCTCAAAATTATACCCTATAAGAGGTTCATTCAATCCCTCTCAAATTTACCTATGAAAATGGATTACCTTTAGGCCTATGGGTTGCCTATAGTATAGGTAAACCTCTAGATTGAAGGGATAACTCCCTTAGTTTTTCTATTGAAGCTCATCACCTAAACTACTATCTCACTTAGAAGAAAAGGGAGAGAGAGGACATAAAGTAAATATATCCTAACAAGGTGATGCACCAATTATAACCTAGTCATTACCAACCAATTAAAATGACACTTCAAACAAATCATAACCTGCACATGACACTACTCTAAAACTACCCTTGTATTAGTATTTCTCATGGATGTTTCTGAAGTTAAATTAAACTAGGAAGACTAAACATAAGGTCATGACTTAATAATAGTGTAGAGATAACTCACTAAAATCATGATAAATTAATTATGACACTTCAAAATACCTATAAAATACTTTCAAAGTTGAATATGCATGCAAGTAAGGACAACATGCTAAGGAAGAGAATCTATCACTTAGAAAGATCAACTAGTTAACAAACACATTGAAACAACTCATGGAAAAGGTAAAATAGATCATTATTTATTACTCAAAGGATTAAAATTAGCATTGATTTTCCATACTCATGTGGAGGATACCAACTTAGCCAAAAATGGCTCCATATATAAAGAAATGAGAGAGATGAGAAGAATGGCGCAGGGGAGAGAGAGAGTAGACAAGTGTCATGTGATTTAAAAACAAGAGATGAGTTAGGGAGTTATATTAATAGGTCATAGATGACATTTATTTATTCTCTTAAAATGATCCAACCCTTAAAGTGGTGTGGGAGTTGAAATGGTTGTTTAACACCTTGATTAGCTTCTTAAAACTTCTCTTCTTCTTGATATGTTGAAGGAAAACTGGCCTTCTTAGTGGTTAAATAAATTTATTATACCTATTTTATCTAATTTTTACACCTATTAATTGACTCCAATAGGTTCTCTTTGACACATCATCCCTTTCTCTTGCAAAGTGTCTAGAGGATTCTTCATCTCCTTAGGCCTATTTTACACACAAGTTTCAAAACATAGTTTTAGTTACTTTAGCTCATCCAAAATTCATAGGTGGCCTATTAACATCATATTTGACCTAAAATTTTTATTTTTAGGCCTCAAAATATCCCTAACAAGTCATTCTCTACCAAAATCCTCAATTAAGCCTCATTCCTTATAGCCCTAAAATGACATAATCCTACTTGTGTGGAGTGTGGAGAAAAGTAAAAAATTTGATGAGAATATAAGGGAATATTCTAGTATCCACTATGGATTTATATCTCTAGGCTCAATTTCATTCTCTTAGAGTGAGTAGAGATATCCTTTTTTCACTTTCTCTCTCCTAATGAGGCCTTAATTAGTCCTCCCTACTAAGAGAATGAAAAATGATTATACAATATCCCACCACATTTCAAACCCCAAAAATATGTGTTATTTATTTATACAACATCCTCCCCTATCTCCATGCCAAATTTGAAGTTCTAATTCACTACATAGACTTATAAAATAGTAAAAATAGTTATTTTATCCCTATTTTATATGGTTTTGTATAGTACTATTTCAAAAAATTACATGGAATATATTTATTTTATCCTTTAACATGTTATGGGTGGTTTGGAATCTTGTCTAATCCATTTGGAGGCATAAATTTTCATTTCACTCTCATCGGGTCCTTATGGCTCTCTTAGGCAGCCTAAAAGTGAATTAGGTTCTTTAGGATGATTCATAAATTTAAACATATTAAACATACAATAAATTCAAAAAAATAGAATTTAATTATGGTATTATATTTTACCTATGATCCCAAAGTCCCATGCAAATCCTCCTAACCATACCAAACAATATAAATGGACTTCTCAGGATGAAAATGAGCATTTTGAGAGGTCTGAGAATGAAAATGGGTTACTAAGAACTTTCTTGAGTTATTCTAAGATGAAATTACCTTCATAAATTCTTTTAGGTCCTCCTTGACACATTATAATGTTCATCTTTCCATACTTCTTCACCAAACTCCTTACATCCTTATTGATCTAGGCCTAGGGTTTGCAAGTCAAATTGACTATGTGACCCTTGCTAATTGTTATTCCATGTTTCTCTCTTTTTTTGGGTTTGTGACTTTATGGAATTTTTTATCAAGTATATTACCATATTTTTAACATATCAATAGTTAATTTTCAACTCCAACTTTCCTTATTTCACTCTTCTTATGACTGACTGGTTAGTAGCTCTAAGTCTATGTATGTATTCAAGTTTGTGTAGGGTTACCAATAATGTGTGTTTCTTTATTTATTTTGATAATTTAATGCATAAAAATGTATGTGTCACTATATTATTATGTCTTCCAATTATTAACTTTACTTCAACTGACCACCTCTTCTTCAAGACCTAACTATCTAGTGAGCCTGTGTATGTAGGGTTTCCAACATGATTTTTAACTATTTCTTGAGTTTAAGTGATTTATGGACTAATTTTAGAATATTTAAATCACATTAAAACATCATTCTCTCCTTCAACATCCTAATATCAAGACCTTCCTATAGTTTCCCTTCAAACAACTTTCTTAAGCATGAACAAACAAGCTTGCTCTTACCCTACTGAGTAAATAAGGTTTCAAATTTTTAATCCTAAGGTTTTGAGTGAAAATAAAGGTTATATTATACTATTTTTTACCATGAGGTTTATTTACATTATTATATCTTTCTCTCTAACTTCAAGACCTTCCAAATATGCCATTTCCCCTTCATGAGCAAGTAGACCTATTTCATGCATTTAAGACTACACTTGACTATGTTTGCTTGTTGTTTATTTTTTTGAAGGGTTTAGTGAGAAAATTTTCATTATTATAAGATCAAACTCCAACACTTACCTTTCTCTCCTACTAAATGTCTACAGTCTCCCTTTAAGTAAACCTAGACCTCTCAAGGGCAAACAGACTATGTATATTAAGACTGAGTGGGAAAAGTATCATGTGTTTGTCATATACTCAGGGGAGTCAAATATCTCTTTGATGATATATTTTATCCATTATAATATATTTAAATCTACATATACTTCTCAAACAAGTAACTATTTTCATGGCTAGGTAGGCAAACTTGTTGAGGGCCATGTGTAGGTGCATTAGGCCTATCATCCCTATTGGTCATTTCCTCCTTAAATTATCTACTTAGAACTTACTATAACATCAATTTATTGAGTATATATATATATATATATATATATATATATTAAACTTTAAAATATTTAAACACCACTATATTAGTTTTTGAGAGACTTTGATCACCTAAAAGGACCTATAGATGATTATTTGCCTATAGGTATTCGTTTAGAGGATGATTAAAAATTTGGTGTTTTAAGAGAATTTATTGAATTCATTTAAAATTTCCTTAAAATATTGAATGGAATTTAATTTATTATTACCTCATCTCAACACATTTAAAACTTTTTTCTCTACTACATACCCTATTTCAAGGTCAAATCTCTAATAGGTTGGTTGTAGGTGCATGTTTAGATAAGTTAAGTGTGTATAGGGCCTTTTAGGTATTTTGAAGCCACCCCATGATATATTATTGTGTTAATCTCATTAAAAAATATATTTATTTATTATTTAAGGTCTATTAACCTCTCAAAATATCTTCAAACTTATTATATCCACTATTTATACATACGAGGTCATGTAGATGCAAATTTTAGGAGTAGTCTTATCATCAACTCTCTATCTTAGGTGCCTAGAGGTCCTTATTATTACGTGACCATTTTTAAATTGGAAAAATCATAATAATTTTTTTTGATACATTCAAATTTTAATGTTTACAACATTTATTCTCTTGGATGATAGACCTACAAGTCTGTAGAAGATGGTCTGCAACCTCTGTAGAAGCATTTGGAAAATATGCAAGACATGATTGTGTAAGTCTAAATATTATTTATTCTCATTATAACAACATACTTATAATGAATAATACAACTCTAAATCTATTTAACAAACATATTCAAACACTTCTAACTTAGTTTTTTATGCAAGCATAAAACATAGTCCTAAGCGTGAATGAAGAAGTGACCATTCTTGAAACTTGTATAGATTGTTTGAATGATCAGAGGGTATGAATAGATTTTTAGGACTATATAATACCATGAATAATCATTCCAATTCACCAAAACACTTGGATAACTCATAAATGTATAAAATATGATAATCACTTCAAACTATGCATAAGAGAGACTTTACATGCCAAAAGGACATCCACACATGATAAGAAGATGAGTGAATTTTTGTGAGGAATATACAGACATCTGATAATCTAATTTAACTAGTTTCAAGTAGCCACAATTTCACAATTTTTTATGGAGTGGCTCTAAACTTATCCTATGGGGTTTTGAGCTCTCAAAAAATAGACTATGCTCTTAGCGATTGCTCATAAAGATAAGAGAACCAATCCAATGACCAATGCCACAAATTGGAATCCCATAGGGTACCAAACTTTGGCCAAAATATTAATCCCTAATGCTACCGATAATTCTTGTACCATCTACTTAAAGTTGGCCTTCACTAGCTTGTAAAGGGGATGAGGAGAGAGAGAAAATAAATTTTGTAACTATGGAGCTTGAAATTTCTTCTAATCCTTGTTCCTAACCTTTATAAGTCTAAAGGACATTTTGAAAGTATTCTCTTTCAAGTGACTTCAAGAGTTCGTACAACTTCCTTTAACTCCTTAAACTAGCATTGAAAAACAAGAATATGACCTTATTCTGATTCCTCTGATAGGTGTGATAGTTAAGTAACTACTCTAGGATCCTTGAAATGCGTATGGTATATATTTTATCTTTGGGGGAATTTTGACACACATAAAGTTATCCAAAAATCACATTTATATGCATTTTTAACACCTTCAGGCTAGCAAATGAACTTCATACATTCCAAAACTTAATGAAAATTTGTGAAAAGGTGTTTGATACATGAAATGACATTAATAAATCCCTAATAACCTATTACAAAACTTTACCATGACTTATCTCCTCATGACATGTCTAAATAACTATATGACCACAACATGATTTTACCTTAACTTTTCCAAACTAACCTTAAACTATGCTAACAAGGTTAAATAAAGACTCTATGGACCATACAGGGTATGACATGAGCATATGACAAATTTGAATTTATAATGGGTGTTCAAATTTTACTTGGGTTCAAATTTGGTCAAAAATGTTGATGATTCACCAGGGTAGGATGCCTTCAATGTTAATAGAACTAGTTGCCTTGCATATCCATTAGCAAATGGAGTCTCTTGCACTCGGTTTCAGACTTGAACAAACCTCAAACATGACACAATAAACTAATTTTACCTTAAAAACACATAAATAAGACACAAATAATCAAGACACACACATTTATTTATCAACCATTTAGGGAACACAAAAATAACATTAAAAAACTAGACAAGATACAAACTAACCTAAATACTATCTCTTCCTCCTAGATCAAAGGGGAAAATTGCACAATCCTTTACTCCATGAGATGAAATAAGTCATGAAGCAATTTTTATTTTTATCCTCCTTATTTATGTATTCAGCTCCTTCATGCTTTCCAACCTTCTTGGCATGTCTTTAAATTCAATGATGATAGCTGCAAACATGTCACCTATGAAGGTGAACTCTTCTTGCACCTCAAAAACCCTCTCATGAACTTTATTGATGTTTATGCTTGTATTAATCATGATCACTTATTTAATTATAGGGGTAACCTCTATCTTGGTGCTTTAAATATTATCATGTGGTTTTTCAAAAATCAAAGCATCTTCAAGAACATCTTCAGACTTCTTACCAACTAATAACTCATAAATCTCTTTAAGGAGCTTTGCATACTTAGACCCATCTTCATCATTATATTCAATGAAAGCATCTTGCTTGATATTCTTA
Source organism: Torreya grandis (assembly GCA_037957365.1). Classification (NCBI taxonomy): domain Eukaryota; kingdom Viridiplantae; phylum Streptophyta; class Pinopsida; order Cupressales; family Taxaceae; genus Torreya; species Torreya grandis. The sequence goes on from JARHVA010000924.1 coordinate 867,189, forward strand.
TGCACATGACTTTCAACCTTGAAAATTATTTCAACCTATTGAATAATCTCAACATGTTGTTGTTAATCACCTTTGTCGTATTTCTCTTCAAGAACCACAACTACTTCAAACTCATCTTCTTGGTCATTGTGTACTTGATAAACTTCAACTAGTTTACTTGAAGAGTTTTCAACTTCAAGGTTGGCTAACACTTAACCATTATTGGTAATTTGTAAGCTATCATGTTTTACTTGAAGGGTCAATGCATCTTCAACAATGTCTTCAACTTGAACAGTAGGAGGTGTAGGATTTTGAAGGGCCTTAAATTCACCACATATCTCATTGAATATTTGCCATAAGTCATCCTATTTCATGGATTCATCAGAAAATTCTTCTTCTATTATTTTTTCAAATTTAATCTCTTGATCATGCCCATGAGATCCAACTAACTCATTTGATATGATGTTTTCCTCAAACATCTTATCATCCATATCTTGATCATACTCTTCATTATTAGCTTTAACTTGATCTTGATCATCTTTTTATTCACTCAATAAGATGGATTTATTCTTATATTCACCAAGGGAAGTCCCTATAATGAATTCTTCATCATAGACACTTGAGTCCTATTATTGATCAACTAAAAATTTAGCTTGTTATTATTTAATTATCTCCCATATAATGGGTTGTCCTTTAAGAAGGGATGAGGTGGGAGGGTGTTAAACAAGTTCATGGGTTTGAGAGGGAGTATTAGGTGTGATGGATGGATCATTAATGGGTTTGGGGATGGAGGTTTCTTTAATAAATTCTTGGGGAGATGACAAGTTGATTTGGTCAATGGGAGAGATACCTTCTTCAACAATATTTTCACTTTTCTTATAGCATTCTTAAGGATCTTAAATAGTTACAAGTTGATCCTCAACCTCTTAGTTTTCCCACCTTTCCAATTTATCTATCCACCATTGGATATAACAACTCATTTCATATAAATCATCATTGATGACATATTGAATTTCCTCTTCAACTAACCTCCACTTACCCATCAAGAATTAAACTAACTTTATCAACCTTTATATGAGATGAATAGGGGTCACATCAAGTTCTCTATCCCATGTTCTCATTAACTTTTTTTATTTTATCAGATTTGGCATGAGTGCTAACAAGGATTTGCCTATAGGTGGAATATAAGTAGGAAAAGAAAAGTTTGACTATTGTAAGTCATGGTAAGGCTATTGAGGTATGTAATTGGAATCATATGAGGAGAATTTAGGATAGTAATAGGGATAACATGACTCATATAGTTGTTAGAAATCTTGATAGGGCTATTGAGACACATAATTGGGGTCATGACAAGGTTGGTAGGGAGGTGTATAATATAAACTCTCATCATATCCAGCATGTTGGCTAGATATTTTGTAATGCTATTAAAATTACCTAGGGAGTCATGGGATTAAATCCCCTTCAGTTAATGATGAATATCTCATATGTTTATGTTTATCTACTCTAACTAATCATACTTTTAATTCTTCATAATTTGCACTAATTATTCATAAGATATGCACAAGTTTTCTTATTTTAGGGTATTACTTTAATCAAAAATTTCATGAACCATAATAGAGTGATTTTTTAGTAAGAAGTTGATTTAAATAATATGTAAATAAGTTCTAGGAAATAGAGAATGAAACAACTAGAATACATGAGAAGAAAGGAGTTTTACTTCACAATAAGTAGTTTCATAGATCTTATTATATCTATACAAAATAGATAAACATATAAAATATGATAATTCTCTTAGATAATGATTAAGAAAAACTAGATTTCATGCTTAGATTTAAGGATAACACAAAGTTTACCATTTTAATTATCACAAATGCACCAAAAGATCTCATTATATGCAAAGTTATTTATAAATCAACTTTCTTCTTATTCACTTTGAAATAAATTCATATAAAAAACATCCAAAAATATAAACTCAAAGTTTCATATTGCTTAGACTTTCTTTCTTAATAGTTAAAATTGCTTTCCAAAAATTACCATCCCTTTGGCACGTAGGCCTTCACTCTTACTTATACTATTTCATATGTCAAAATAAATTAGGAGAAAACTCCTTGAATTCCCACATGCCATGTTAAATTTTGAAAACCATTGAGAGACATCCTCCTATAATTTCTTCTGTGTGGCCTGTAATGGTTGAAGACATGTAATTCTTTCTTAATTTCACTACTTGGATCAAATACAATTTATTTTCATGTAGTGTAGAGCTTACCTAAGTAGTTTGTTTTTAAAAAATGACTTCAAGTAATGTCATCTATCCAAGTTACTTTGAATCTTATATTTTACAAAGCAACTTACTTTAAAAAGTAACTTCTCTAAGTGACATTACTTACAAAGTAATTGCTTAAAACAAAACTACTTCAAATATGTTTGTGAAGAAAATAGAAAGAAATAGAAAAAATAAAAGAAGCTATTGAGAAGAGAAGCAATATAAATCATTCTAATTTTTGAAATTTTGATCTACACTTTTCTCTATACTTGATATGTTAAGACATCATGAACTAGATGGTTGTATCATTTGATTTAGCAACGGATTGCTTTTCTATTTCTATTCTCAACAGTTCCCTTTCTAGCTTCTTACAATAAGCTTTCACATTCTCAAGCCTAGGTTCTATCCTTTTGACCTCTTGTTGACTTTTTATTAACTCCTTTATATATTTTGTTTTGAAAGGAGTCATGGCCTTTTTAATTAATTACTTGAATTGTTGATGTAATTGCTCAGGTGTCCTTGACATTTTCATAGACCAAACATTAGTGAGGTAAAACATGCAGTCCTCTAGATCTACTTTCACATTGCAATCATCTTCTTCTAGAGTCTTCATCTCTTCAATCATTACTACAAAAATTTGTATACAAAAAGATATAATGTGTTTCTCTTGTTTTTTTTTCTTTATTGATCCCTCTGGAATAATTTTTTCTTGAATCAAAATCTTTTTTCTTAAAGAATTTATTCATGAAAGGCTTTATTTTTATAATTCAAATATTTTATTCTCATTTTAAATATCCTTTAAAACTATTTTTATCTATGCCAATTTATTCTCAATATCAGCTAAAGTACCTGGGACCTCAATAAACTATTTCTATGCAGTTTATAACATTTTCTCTATCCATTCATCAACTACTTTGGCCTTGTCACTAGTTTTCTCTACCTCAATTATTGTTTGTTGATCAATCATATCTCCTAAAATCAATGATTTTTGGGAGAAAATATTTCCACCTTAGTAATTATATCACATAGTTTAGAAATTTGTTCTTTTAACTTAGCTTTATCAGTGTTCGCTTTGTCTAGCTTCTAAAAAAGAGTATTGATAAGGGTTTGTGTGTCCTACTCTAGGCCTTCTATAGTGACTTCTCCAAGGGATACCTTTTTTTATTTTTAAGTAATCTTTAGTGACTTCACCTTTATCTTTAACTTTTTTAGGAACTGATATCTCTACAAATTTTTGACCAGAAGGTTCAATTATCAGCTTTGAAGTCACTTTAGCATTCTTTGGATTCTTACCCTTATGATCAATACTTATCAAACAAAAGCTACAATTATATCTCCTCCAAGATAAATTATTATTTTGACTCAAGATCTATTTACAATGCAAAACATGGAGAGAAATCCATACCAGTTGGCATGGCTAAATGAATTACCATTTTTTGTTGATTATTTCTCACCACTAACTCCTGAGAAGGAACTTCTTATGCATTAGTAATATCTTGAACAACATTGGAAATTACTTGATCACCTTCTTAATTATCTATTTATTTCTCTTTCTCTTTCTCTTTCTCTTTCTATTTCTCTTTCTCTTTCTCTTTCTCTTTCTCTTTCTCTTTATCCTTAGGTTTAGCTATTATCTCTTGATGTGAGACTTTCTGAGATCAGTCACCTCTCTATGAGTTACTTAATCTAACTCTTTTTGGGTATGAATAGAAGGAATGGTGGGATGATCCTCAGAAGGAGGTGGAGGAGGATTATTAGGTAGAGAAGATGAGGGTGGAGGAGGAGGAACATTATTCTCCTTCTGAATAGGTTTCTCAAGAGTTTTGAAACTTGGAGACTTCGGAGGTGGCATGAGTGTGGATGGGTTTACATATTTTATTACTGGCTAATTTTTTTTTCACTAGTAATGAATATGAATATGTGATGGGTGTGGTATAAGTAGGAATGGTGGAAGTAAGAATGGTAAAGGAAGAGACCAAAGGAGATGCAGGGGTAACTAGCTGAATTGGTTCCATTTATTTTACCAAGGATTATGTATCATCAACATTCTTCTTCAATTTCAACTTTTTATTTGGCTCTTGGATACTTTCTCCTTGCATTCTTTCCTATTGTGACTTACTTGGCCCATTTCTATTATTACTCGATCCTTCATGCATTAGCCCTTATCAAGAAGCCATGTTGAAGTCATAGAAAGAACCACTGAAGTTTTCTCAATAATAGTTTTTACTTAATTATTTTTTAAGTCAATTTATGGAAGTAGAGCATTATCTCCTCCCATTGCATGATATGAATCATGAATCACCTGTCCATCATCTTCTATGTCTTCAATAATGGTGGATAAATCAAATGAACAATTTTTTTCAAAAATCATCCTTTTTTTATCTCTTTTTCTCACTTCAAACTCATCTCTACAATCAATCCAAGATTCTTCAAGTTTAGGAATATGTATATACTAAAGAGAAATTATGTTTTGAGCTATACCTTTGTAATCAAAATTTTCTCTAGCCTCACAATGTGATTGATTATATTTATGGTACATCTTTGTTTATATATTCTTATCTTTATAAATGTTTTAACAATGATAATAGCCAATAATAATAAGAAAACTAACTAAATAATGGTGAACTTTAGACTAAAAATTGTGCAATTCTACCAGTTACCTGCATTGTTCCATTATAATCAATTTATCACTAGGGTATCTAGGCAATTTGAATACTATCCCTATGAAACCATCAACTTTGATATATGTGAAATTCATTAATTGAATGAAAATACATCCAAAATGGGAAACTACCTCCCAAGCTACATTAGACACTCTCTTGTCTTTCAAAGCAACATTCAATTTATAGATGAATTCATAAAAGAATGCATCATCTACCCTCTTATAGTTATTTAATTATTTATAAAGAGTCAATTGAGAGTAATATTCATAGATGGGCTTTGTTGCCAACATCTCTTTTATAGTCAACCTAAAAAAGGTTCCATTAGATTCTACTACATATACTAGATATGAAGTCATCTTGAAGTCAAGAGTCTACAATACATTACTTAGTTGATGTTCAATGTTATCACTTATCATCCTTGACCATTGAATCATTGTAGAACTCCTATTAACATCAATAGACCTTATGTATGCATACATCCAAGTGGAAAATTTCTAAGCATTCTTCTCTCCATTGATTATAAAAAATAATTAAGTGATGTCATCCACTTCTTGAACTAAGTTAGATCTCACTATTTACTTTAAAAACCTTGAGGGCTACTTTGGATTCTTTAGATAAGTTGTATTCATTATCTTGATGTAATCTATTGTCTTATTCTCCCATTGGTTTTTATATTTTTCCATTTATACATCAAACACTTTAGATCTTGTTGGGATCTTCAAATAGTAGTCAAAATACTAAACATCTAGTCTAACCACCACATTACCAGTAATATATTTTACTATCCTAGTAAGAGAATCATAATATTTAGCACACTCAAGGACAAATTCAATAAGTTGTGTGGATCTTGGGAAAGCTACAACTTGTAGGATTCCACTATTTGTCATTGCTTACATGAGTGGTGTTTTGACTATGACTTTGGATCTCTCCAATAACTCACTTATGGAAATATGTCCCATGTTAGTATCACTAATTTTAGACAACTTGGAAGCAATGCATGACTCAATGGGATATCTCTTGTATTCATACTTCATCTTTGCTTCTTTTGGCTTCTCAACTCTCTTTTATTTTATCTTCCCTTTCCTAATTAGTCCTAGAACTTCTTCAAGTTCAAGTTTAATAATTTCTTCAATTAGAGTTATTTCTTCTCCTCCTCCTAACATTTGTTGTGACTGTCACTAGGAAGACTTGGTATATTCTCTTGAAAACTCAGTAAATGTTCCTTCTAGTTTAGAAAATGTTTAAAAACTAAGTCAAGTTATTATCTTACGTAACAATCCTAAAAAAGCTTTTGATATTAAGAACCTCCAGTAGTACAAAGCTTTAAAAATCTTGGGAAACTGATTCTAAGCAACATGGTGTCAAAACTCTAGAAAGGTCTGGGTGTTTTGCAAGTTTTTAGTGTTGAAAACTTTGAGAAAGTGACAAGCATTCAAAACTTTAGGTCTCTTTAGGCAATTTACTTGGGTTGGAAAACCTGATGAAGCATAAGTAGTGAGTAATCAAAACTCCTAGTAATTAAGCAGTTGTTCAAAATCTAAGTAGGTAATGTCTTTTGAGAACTTTAGGTTTCTTAAGACCATTTACTCAGGTTTAGGACTCTGAGCAAGCAACAAATCATGAACAGTTTAGGAAATATGATCTAGATCAAATGCTAGGGCATTTTTAAAAAATAAATATTTTAGGATTTTGCTTAATATTTTGACATTCAAAATGTTCCTAAGGATTATATAAGGTTTTCAACAACATCATGTATGCAAATAATGACAAATAAATGTAGGCAAAATAAGAAAAGATGGACGAACCTTCAAAATAGTGCATAAAAACTTACTAGAATAAAAATGAGATAAATACCCAAAATAGAAACATGAAAATAAATTGAAAATACTCTACATACCTTGATAACCAATGGGTTTTGAATATTGTTCTCAAAAATCATTCCAAAAGCTCAAACAATGTCGCTCAAGATTCATAGGGGCAGTAGTTAGGTTAGAAAACTTGAAATCCAAGTAGTAAATGAGGTGTATTTTAAATATTTATATTAACCCATGAATTAATGATAACTAAGTGACACATGATATTAAATCCACATAAACATTTTGATGTTGGTCAGGTTTTATGAACTATTTTGCTTAATTTGGTCTCTGAATTCAAGTAACTCTAAAACCCTAATATGGTCTAGGCTTCTGAATACTTCAAACCTAAGAAACTTAACTACTTTTACTTATTACTTTGATAAATTGAAGTAACTTCAAAATCTTGAGTTCTTCTAATTAGTGCTTTGCAAGTTTATGAAACTACTTTACTTAGCTTTTTATAAGAAGTAAATACATTACACAATACCGATTTGAACTGGCTAATGTAACCCAAGTTTTTAGAGAAACATAATTCAACTTTGAAAATTAAAGTAACCTTGAGACTTGAATTGGCCTAGTAATGAGTCCAAACACTTAGTTTTTTTAATATCTTGGGAAGATAGACAAAATGGGTTTCATGAGAATGACCTAGGCAAACATTTCCTAACCTTCTAGAGAAAGTTTAAGTAATTAGGAATGAAATCAGTTATAAATGAAAACTATTAAATACTAAGTATTATTTAGGGGACTAAGTTTTATTAAGAACAAATGACTCACATAAGACAAAAAGCAAAAATTTCAATATGGTTAACCCAAAATTCCATGTGTAAAATTTTGGGGGCACTAACTGGATTTCATTGAGGACAAATTTGTTTATATCAAAAAGAATGAAATAAGGATGAGATCCAAATATCTCTAGTTTTGATTCTTGTCTATTGGATACAAGGTCATATAAAATGCAATCATGAAAAATTACCAAAAAATAAGCATAAAGAGAAAAATAACTATACAAATGAAAAACTAAGTACTTATTTATATACATACAGGGGTTACCTTACTACTCAATTCTTATAAAGCTTCAAGTGATGCCCATTGTAAGGTAGAGATAGTTCAATTTCATCCTAGTAAGCTAAGATGAAAATATCTTTCCCAACAACTTTCTTTATTATGAAATGTCCTTTCCACAGTGAATCAAATTTGTTGTGTATCCCCTTTAGTTCATTTTTATTATCCCATAGCAGGACTAGGTCACCAAATTCAAACATTATTTATTTATCCTTTTTGTGAAAAATATTTTTCACTTTCATCTAATGATCAGTTAAGTGGTAAGCAACTTGAGCATGCACTTCTTATATCTTAGGTAAAAACATAATTCTCATACCTAGTGAATTTTGATAATTTTAATCTTGAATGGCCTTAAACAGTTGTAAAGAAGGAAACTCTATTATTATGGGAATTTTATCATATATTTCATACAATAATTGAAATGGTGACATGACAATGGATTTATTTAGAGTAATTCTATCAACCCACAAGCATCAAATAATTTCTTGTGCTAAGTACATTGATTATCATCCACCAGCTTACACATGATTGTCATCAAGTTATTGTTACTTGATTCAGCTTGGCCATTCCCTTGATGATAGTAATTTGAAGGTTGAACTAATTATATTTCATGTAAATAATAGAAATGAGTTAATTTAGTTGAAGAAAAGTTATCTGCATTATCTGTTACTAACTTGTGAGGAACACCAAACCTCACTATAATGTTCTCCTTGATAAAATCACATATAATTTTAAAGTGGCATGATTGATAGGAATGGTTTCTACCCACTTGATGAAGTAATCAGTGGTGGCTAAAATATAAAAATGGCCAACACTTGAAGAGGTATTCAACATACCAATAAAATTTATGCCCACTAGTGAAATGGTTCTTTGATTATGACTGTTTTTAAAGGTAATGCTAGAAACTTTAGACATCCCACAAAGTGTTGACATAATTGACATTTATAAACCCAATCTAAATTATCCTGGGAAAGAGTGGGATAATAGTATTTTTCTCATAGGATTTTAGTTATTGTAACCCATGCTGAAAATTGACCTCCACAAATTCTATCATGGAACTATTCCACTAATCTCTTTTGTTATTCTATGTCCACATAATGAAATAAAACACCATTGATTCCTTTTTTATACAAACCATCATCCCAAAAGATATAATCCTTTGACTTAATATTGATGGTCTATTTTTATTTATGTGTAAGATGAGTTGGAAACTATCCATAAGTTAGGAAGAAAGTAATTTTATTGTATTATTCATCAACAAGATCAATAAAATAACCATGGGAAAAATTTCATCTGATTCATCTTGAAGCAAAGATACCATCGTATCTGTGTCATCTATTTTATTTTCTATAATTAGTTGTCACAAGCCTCTTCCTCTTACTATATTTTTTAGTTTAATATCAAGATCAAAACCTTGAACTTTATCCACCCAAGTGCCTCTTAGTAGTCCCAACTCTTGTTGTGTTAGGATAGATTTCAATGTAGTGTCAGGTACATATACTTTAGTATGTGAAGACAATATCTAGTACCTAAAGGATTTGCATGCTTTGATTATAGTAAATGCACATTTTAATATCTATGTGTATATCAGTGTATAACTCTTTAATGGTTAGCTCATAAAAGCTATGGGAGATTCAATACCTTTGTCTTTATTTTGTAGAAGTATGACTAAAATGGTATGTTTAAAAGAATAACAATAGAGAATTAATTCCTTACTAAAATATAATGAAATGAGCATAGGAGCTTGAGTTATGACTACTTTAATATTTTCAAATACCAACTTACCTTCAACATTCCACTTGAATTCTTGATTCTTTTTCATCATGTCAAAAATGTGGTGAGTTAACTTAGAAAAATTAGGAATGAACCTTATAAGGAAGTTGACCTTACCAAAGAATGAATGTACCCCTTTTTTATATGTAGGCATAGGTAGACTTTGAATTGCTTTCACCCATTCTGGATCAATCTTTGTTTCTTCCTTTGAGATGATGTGGCCAATAATATTCCCTTCAATCATGACAAATATAGATTTCTTAGGATTTAAAGAGATCCCATGCTTCCTACATTGGATGAGAACTTCTTCTAAATTAACCAATTATATACCTCTCTTTTTGGAGAAGAGTGTCAAGTCATCAAGATATGCAACTATACTCTTGTTTTTTAAATGTGTAAATTTTAGATCCATTTCTCATTGAAAATTTGTTCCAGCATTAATGAGCCCAAAGGGCATCTTTTGATAGAAAAATGTCCCTCATGGTGTTGTAAAAGTCATCTTATATTGATCTTCTTTAACCACTTTTATCTGATTACATCCTAAAAATCCATCTAGCATGAACAACATTTTTGAGCCTGTAAATACTTGTAAGGTATAATCCATGATGGGAAATGGATAGTTATCCTTCAAAGAAGCTTGATTGAGATTATGAAAATAAACACACAAATGTATTTATCCATTATTATTTCTTACTGGGATAATGTTAGCTAACCATTTTGAATGATGAATGGGATAAATGATCTTAACATTAAGTATCTTTTGTATCTTAGCAAAGATAGTACCTAAGATTATTAGATTATGATGGTGAAGCTTTTGCCTAAAAGGATTCACTTTTGGCTGAAGTGGAATGTAATGTTGTACCTCTTTAGGCTGAAAGGTATTTAGGTCTTTGTAGGACCAAGCAAATGCATCCATGTATCTCTTGAGAAGCTTAATGAATGCTTATTTTTCCTTTTGGGAATAACATTTACCAATGTTAACCATCTTATGCTCTTCATCAATGCCCAAATTAACCTATTATACTTTTGGTGAAGAACTCTCATTAGACTCCTTTTTCTTCAAAAATTGATCATGCTTATCAAAAATTTATTCTAAAGAAACTAACACTTTAAGGATTTTATTTCCATTTAATTGAATTACTTCTTCATTATCATCATGTTCAGGGTTAGTATTACCTTTTATTGTCTAGCATGGAAGTGAATTACTTCCTTAAAAATATAATTATTAAAAATTATCTTAATATTCAAAGGAAAACAACTATCTATTTGTCATCATTGAAAACTTGTAATTGATTGACATTGTCGAGAACCTTTGGATGGAAAACCATCTTTACTCTAAAGTCACCTTCTCAAAAAAGTGTAGGCTACTATTTTGGCCTAAGTAGAGTTTCAGTAACCATAAGGGTAATCATCTATAGAGTTCCAATCATGAGGAATATAATTGATTGAAAAGGCTGTAAAATCATGTGTTGCACTCATAAATTTATCACAGTAGTGTATTAGCTTTTCTTTCTTCACCTAATATTGTCCACAAATTTTCCTCACTATCAACTTAGCATCTCTTTTCACTTTTAAAAGTCTCACTCCTTTTTATTTTTATTATTTCAATCCTAATAATAGTGCTTTATACTCTGATTGTTTTTAGTATCTTCAAACATAAGCTTGTAAGCGTAAAGATATACCTTACCATCTGGTGATATCAATATAGCTCTAGCACCTAAACCATGAGAATATCAACTACCATCAAATTCTAGAGTCCATATTTTCTCTTTTTGTTCTTATGTCTCTAGTTCTTTTATTTCCTTTCCCAATTCAAGGTAATAGACTCCATAATCTGATCATTCAAAAAAAAATTGTGATCTTGGATCATCAGACTTGGAAACCATATACTTGGATGTATTCTCAGGTTTAAGTTTTTGATTTACTCCTTTAATTATAATATTATAACATTACCAATCCATCTTGACTTCATCTAGATCTTTATATAAGTTTCTACTTAACAATGTTCTATAATAAATAGGAATATCTACTACCATAATTGTCATTTTAAGCCTCTTATTTGGAAAAGCTGCTAGAATAGCTTAAGCATCTTTGATTTGTCCAATTAAGGGAACTTATATTTCCATTGAGTAACATATCCCTATTTACTTAGTTAGATTTAGGCCAAGGCATTAGATACTTTATCTAGCATAACATTATCAGAGGTTCCAAAATCTAGGATATAATTTCTCAACTTGAACCCATTGATCAAGAGAGAAACATAGAATGGCTCTATTCCTTTGGATGTGGAAGCAGAGGTGGGAGAAGTAGTTGTAGTATTATTTTAGAAAGAAACCTATTTGGGAGTTAGCAATATCCCTTTATAATCATTGGTTGTATTATTTGATCCTTTACTTTGTACATACTTGACTAGTCTATTCAGTTGGTCTAGATAGGACCTCAAGTATTTAGCTTCTGACATTTGAATCTTGGTTTTATTTATATGGTAAATAATGTCAAAAGAAGGGATGGGCATAGAAAAATTAGGATTAGCTTCAGAAGTATGAGTGACTAGTTTATGAGGTTGAGATTAAGATGTTGCATTTTTATCTTTTGGAGCAAGACAAGCAGGTAAAGGACTACCTCTTTTGAGAATGCTAACATCTGGCCTAGAGTATTCTTTATCTTTCCCTTATTTTTTGGAAGATTTTTACCAACTTTCTAAGTTTGTGATATTTTAAATACTACAAAAAAGTGACTATGATATTTTTTAAGCATTTCTTCATAATCACTTTCTATTTAATATTCAAGTTAGTCTATGTTGGATTCGCTAGCAGGATCTACAAAAGTATCTTCATCAGCAAATCTTTGATCAATGTTAGTAGTCATATGATCTTCTTCATTAATTTTAACATGGTTCTTTGGAGAATATTCAATTTATAGTCCTTTTGGTGGTCTAATAATATGATTCTAGTTTGGATTATTGAAATTATGTGTATGATCATTCTTGATAGGAGCAACATGAGCACCTTGAGCAATTTGTCTTTTAACTTGAAACAAGCCATTATCCAATTCTTATAATAAGGGATATGTTTTGGTTTGAAATATATTCAAAGTATAACTATCCACCTTGGAAGTTATCTTCTTGATCTTTCCAACCATAATAAGGTCATCTGCAAACTTTATAGCAATGTTTTAATCTATTTTTTAGTTAGTAGGATGTGCTCCACATAATTGATAGCTAACCTCTGGTAACTGAACATTGATGAAAAATCACTTTTGGTTATCACTAGTAGGTTGGACAACTTGAGGTATTTTTTAGATTAGTCTGTTAAACTTAGCAATAAAATATCACATATGTTCATGTGGCTCTTTTTTAAGTTGGGTCAATTGGGTGAGCAATATGTTTGAGTCTTTAGTAGCTTTAAATATTTTTTTAAATTGTTCATGCATAGTAGCCCAATTGGTTATGGTGCTAAGTACCAAATGGTAAAACCATTCTAAAACTAAGTCATATAAGGTTTTAATGAAACTCTATAGGCTATAAATAAGGTAGTTAAATTCTCATCTGGACTTTATTTTCATTACCTATAAACTTAAGAAAGTTATTTCTTAACACCTTAGGCAAGTCGTAGAGAGGATTTAAATTCAATGGGCCAATCACCAATCCCAAAGGGATGGAAATTTATTTCTCCATTCTTCTAGGAATAAGGATTTAAGGATTAGCAAGTTGGATTATTCCTAAAAAATTATGTTGTAGTTGATTCATAGGAGTTTGCACTTGTCTCAAAAGTGAAAGACTCATTCTTCTTATTCTGGTTTGGGGAGGAAATATGAAATTAAACTGTTCTTGCAACTAAAATAAGTTGTATGTTTGGCCTTAAGATCTTCTTTCTCTGGTGAAAGGTTAATTTTCCATATTGAAGCATTTATGCTTCTCTAAGGATTTATTTAAGTTACTTCAAATTTGAAATCAAAGAATTTATGAGAGATTACTTGACATGTAGTGACTTAAGACAAACAAAATGTTTCTTTTGACATGTAGAAACTCAATATAAGTGAAGTGTTTATTTTATATGATTAAATCTATTTTCATAAAACATGCATTTCTAGTCACAAGTGTACCTTTAATTTACATGCAACTTCTTACCGATTAGTGTGGAAAACATGTAATTTTTGAGAACTAAACATTAGTATATATTTATCTTACCCTAGAGTGGATAATTAATTTTATCTCTGGTTAAGTTCATGTTCCCTAGAAAAGTCACCTGAAACTATTGGCTAGATATTTTGTAGGCTATCAAAAATCCTAAGTAGTCATGGGATTAAATCCCCTTCATTTAATGGTGAATCTCCCATATGCTTATGTATATCTACTCTAACTAATAACACTTTTAGTTATTCCCAATTTGTACTAATTATTCACAAGATATGTACATTTTTTCTTATTTTGGGGTATTACTTTAATCACAAAGTTCATGAACCATAACATAGTGATTTTATAGCAAGTAAGTAGCTGATTTGAAGAATATGTAAAGAATTTCTAGGAAATAGAGGATGAAATGACTAGAATATGTGAGAAGAAAGGATTTTTACTTAATAAAAATTAGTTTCATAGAGCTTATTGTATCCATACAAAGAAAATAAATATACAAGATATGATAATTCTTTCAGTAAATGATTAAGAAAAAATAGAATTCATGCTCAGATTTAAGGATAACATAAAGTTTACCTTTTTAATCTTCACAAATACACCAAAATATCTCATTATATGTAAAGTTCTCTAGAAATAAACTTTCTTCTTATTCACTTTGAAATAAATTCATATAAAAAACATCAAGAAATATAAATGCAAAGTTTCAAATTGCTTAAACTTTTTTTCTTAATAGTTACAATTGCTTTCTAAAAATTACCATCCTTTTGACATGTAGGCCTTCACTCTTATACTATTTCAGATGTCAAAATAAATTAGGATACAACTCCTTGAATTCCCATGTACTGTGTTAAAATCTAAAAACCGCTGAGAGGCATCCTCCTAGAATTTCTCCTATGTGGTATCTAATGGTTGATGATATGTAATGCTTTCTTAGTTTCACTATTTGGATCAAATATTTTTTATCTACATGCAGTATAGAACTTACTTAAGTAATCTATTTTTTTTAAATGAATTTTAGTAATTGTGCCTATCCAAGTTACTTTGAGTCTTACATTTTAGAAAGCAACATACTTTAACAAGTAACTTTTATAAGTGACATTACTTACAAAGTAATGACTTAAAAAAAAATTACTTCAAATATATTTGTGAATAAAATAGAATGAAATATAAGAAGATATAAGAAGTTGTTGAGAAGAGAATAAATATAAATCATTCCAATTCATGACCTTTTGATTTACACTTTTCTCTCTACTTGATATGTTGAGACATCATGAACTGGATGGCTGCATCATCTAATTTGGCAATTGATTGCCTTTCTATTTCCATTCTTAGAAGTTCGCTTTCCAGCTTCTTTTAATAACATTTCACCTTCTCAATCCTAATTTCTATCCTCTTGACCTCTTGTTGACTTTTTATTAACTCCTTTATACATTTTTTTGTAAAAGGAGTCATGGCTTTTTCAATTAATTGCTTAAATTTTTGATGCAATTACTCATGTGTCCTTGGTATTTTCTCAAACCAAACATTAGTGAGGTAGAATATGTAGTCCTCTAAATATAATTTCACATTTTGAGCATCTTCTTCTACAGTCTTTATCTCTTCAAGCATTTCTACAAAAATGTGCATACAAAAAGATATAATGTGTTCATCTTGTTTTGCTTTATTTATTGATCCCTTTGGAACAATCTTTTCTTTAATTAAGACATTTTATCTTAAATAATTTATTTGATTAAGGATTTATTTCTACAATTTATAGATTCCATTCTCATGTTTAATCTCCTTCATCATTATGTTTATCTGTGCTAATTTATTCTCAATATCAGCTAAAGTACCTGGGACCTTAGGAAACCATTTCTATGTAGTTTATAA
Source organism: Torreya grandis (assembly GCA_037957365.1). Taxonomy (NCBI): domain Eukaryota; kingdom Viridiplantae; phylum Streptophyta; class Pinopsida; order Cupressales; family Taxaceae; genus Torreya; species Torreya grandis. Next base: position 882,792 of record JARHVA010000924.1, read on the forward strand.
TATTTTGTTTATCCATTCATCAACTAATTTGGCCTTGTCACCACTTTCCTCTACCTTAGTTATTATTTTTTGATCAATCATATCTCTTAAAAGTAATTATTTTTTAGTAGTAGATCTTTCCACCTTGGTAATAATTTCACACAATTTATAAATTTGTTCTTTTAACTTGGCTTTATAGTGTTCTCTTCATCTAGATTTTGAAAAAGAGTATTGATAAGGGTCTATGTGACTTGATTCAAGCCCTCTATAGTGAATTATCCAAGGGATAACTTTGTGAGTATTAATTATTCTTAAGTGACTTCACCTTTATCCTTACCTTGTGGAGGAACTTATATCTCTACAAATTTCTGACCAGAAGGTTCAATTATTAGCTTTAAAGTCACTTTAGCACTCTTAGGCTTCTTACCCTTATGATCAAGACTTCTCAAAAGATACAAGTATATCTCCTCCAATTTAATTTATTATTTTTACACAAGAGCTATTTTCCATGACAACCATGGAGAGAAATCCATACTAGTTGGCATGGCTAAATGAATTATCATTTGATGTTGATTATTTTTCACCACTAACTCCTAAGAAGGAACTTATTATGCATTCATAATATCTTGAACAAAATTGGAGATTACTTGCTTGCCTTTTTTCTTTCTACATTTATTTCTCTACCTATTTATTTTTATCTACCTCTTTATCCTCATGTTTAGCTATTATCTCTTATAGTGATGCTTTCTGAGACCTAGTCACCTCTCCAACAGTTAATTTCTCTAACTCTTTTTGGGTATGAATAGAAGGAATGTTGGATTGATCCTCAGAAGGAGGTGGAAGAGGAATAGTAGATGGATAATATGAGGTTAGAGGAGGAGTAACATTAGTCTCCTTCTGAATAGGTTTATTAGAAGGTTTGAAACTTGGAGACTATGGAGGTGGCATGAGTGTGGATGGGTTTACATATTTCATTAATGGATAAATGTTTTTCACCAGTAATGAAGATGAAGATGTGATGGGTGTGGTATAAATATGAATGGTAAAGGAAGAGACCATAGGAGATGTAGGGGTAATTAGCTGAGTTGGTTCCTTTTATTTTACCAAGGAGTATGTATCATCAACATTCTTCTTCAATTTCAAATTTTTCTTTGGATTTTGGATACTTTCTCCTTGCACTACTTTCCTCTTGTGACTTACTTGGACCATTTATGTCATTATGTGTTCCTTCATATAGTATGCCTTACCAATAAGCCATGTTGATGCCATAATGATAACCATTGAAGTTCTCATAGGAACAGTCTTTACTTGACTCTTCTTCAAGTCAATTTCTATAATTGGATCATTATCTCCTCCCATTGCATTATTTGAATTATGAATCACTTGTCCATCATCTTCCATGTCTTTAATAATGTTGGATAAATAAAATGAATGAATTTTTTCAAAAGTCATTTAGTTTTTATCTCTTCTTATCACTTCAAACTCATCTCTACAATCAGTTAAGAAGTCTTCAAGTGTAATAATATGCATATACTCAAGAGAAATTATGTTTTATGTTATACCTCTGTAATAAAAAATTTCTCTATCCTAAAAATGTGAATGATTATAATTATGGTGCATCTCTATTTTTACATTCTTAGCCTTATAAATTCTTTCACAATGATAATGGCTAATAACAATAAGAAAACTAACTGAAGAATGGTGAACTTTAAACTACAAATCATGCAATTCCAAAAGATACCTATGTAGTTCCATTAGAATCCATTTATCACTAGGGTACCTAGGTAATTTGACTAGTGTCCCTGTGAATCCACAAACTCTGATATATGTAAAATTTAGGAATTGAATGAAAATGTATCCAAAATGGGAAACTACCTCATAAGCTGCATCAAACACTCTCTTAGCTTTCAAAGCAACATTCAATTTATAGATGAATTTATAAAAGAATGTATCATTAACCCTCTTATAGTCATTGAAGTATTTATAAATATTCAATTGAGGATAATATTCATAGATGGGCTCTGTTAACAACATCCCTTTTTTAGTCATCTTAGAAAAGGTTTCATTGAATGTCACTTTGTATACTAGATATGAAGTCATCTTGAAGTCAATAGTCTATAATACATTATTCAATTTATGATCAATGTTATCACTTATCATCCTTGACCGAATCATTATATAACTCCTATCAACATCAATAGCCCTTATGTATGCATACATCTAAGAGGAAAATTTCTTATCATTGTTCTCTCCATTAATTCTAAACAATAATTAGTGATGTCAACCACTTATTGAACTAAGTTATATCTCACTATTTGCTTTAGAAACCTTGAGGGTTGCTTTGGCTTCTTCAGATAATTTATATTCATTATCTTAACGCAATCTGATATCTTATTCTCCCATTGGATTTTAGCTTTTTCCATTTATACATCAAGAACTTTATATCTTACTAGGATATTCAAACGTTATACAAAATATCAAACATCTAGTCTGACCACCACATTAATAATAGTATCTTTTACTATCCTAATAAGAGAATCATAATATTTAGCACACTCAAGGACAAATTTAACAATATTGATTTGAACTAGATGATGTAACATGGGTTTTCAGAGATGACTTACTTCATCTTTGAAAATTAAAGTAACCTTGAGAACCCAATTTAGCCTAGCAATGAGTTTAAACACTTAATTCCTTGAATCTCTTGGACAGATGGACAAAATGGGTTTTATGAGAATGACCCAGGTAAAATGTTTTTATCCTTTTGGAATAATTTGAAGCAATTGGGAATGAAATAAATTAAAAGTGAAAATTAATAAATACTAAGTCTTATTTAGGTGATTGAGTTTTAACAAGGACAACTGACTCACATAAGATAAAATGCAAAAATTTCAATAGGGGTAACCCAAAATTCCATGTGTGAAATTTTGGGGACACCAGATGCATCTGATTAAGGACATCTTTATTTCTATCAAAAATAATGGAACAAAGATGAGATCTCAGTATCTATGGTTTTTATTCTTGTCTATTGGGTATGGGGTCATGTAAAACTCAATGACAAAAAACCATAAAACAAACAATCATAAAAATAAAAATAACTATACAAAATAAAATTGAGGACTTATTAATAAACATACAGGTGTTACCCTACTACTAATTTCTTGTAAAGCTTCAAGTGTTGTCCATTTTAATGCAATTTCAATTTAATTTCATCTTGATAAGCTAGGATGAAACTATCTTTTCCAAAAACTTTCTTTATTATGAAACATCCTTTCCATAGTGAATCAAATTTTTCATGCATCCCTTTTGATTCATTTTGCTTATCCCACACTAGGACTAGGTCACCAACTTCAAATGTTCTTTCTTTAATCTTTTTTTCAAAAATACATTTCACTTTCATCTAATTATTAGTTAAGTGATCAACAACTTGAGCACGCACTTCTTGTAGCTTAGATAAAAACATAATCCTCTTATCTAGTGAATCTTGATAAGTTGCATCTTCAATGGACTTGGACAATTTTAAATCAATAAACTATATTGTGATGGTTATTTTAGCTCCATTCCATACAAAAACTAAAATAGTGACATGCCAATGGCTTTCTTTAAAGTAATTCTATCATCTCGTAATGCATCAAATAACTTCTTGTGTTAGGTATGTTGATTATCATCCACTAGCTTATGAATGATTGTCATCAAATTATTGTTACTTGATTTATCTTGGCCATTCCATTGAGGAAATTAATTTGAAGGGTGAAATAATTCTATTTCATGTAAATAACAAAAATGAGTTAATTGAGCTTAACAAAAGTTAGCTACATTATTAGTTACTATCTTGTGAGCAACACCAAACCTCACTATAATGTTCTCCTTGATAAAATCACTACAAATTCAAAAGTGGCATGCTTGATAGGAATGGATTCTACCCACTTTTTGAAGTAATCAATGGTGATTAAAACATAACAATGTCTAACACTTGAAGAGGGATTCAACATAACAATGAAATCTATGCCCCACTAGTAGAATGGTTCATTGATTATGACTAGTTTTAAAGTTAATTCTAGGAACTTCAGATGTCCCACAAAGTGTTGACATACTTAAAATTTATAAAACCAATCCAAATTATCCTAAAAAAGAGTGGGAAAATAGTACCTTTCTCATTGGATTTTATGTGTTGTAACCCATGCTAAAAAGTGACCTCCACATGCTATATCATAGAACTATTCTAGTAACCTCTTTTGATTTTATTTATTTACACAACAAAGGAAGACACCATCAATTCCTATTTTATACAAACCATTATCTTGAAGGACATAATAATTTGACTAAGTTGAGTTAGACATTCTCCATAAGTTAGGAAGAAAATAATCTTATTGTACATAACCATGGGGGAAATTTCATCTGATTCATCTTAAAGCAAAGATACCATCGTATTTGTGTCATCTAGTTTAATTTATATCATTAGTTGGCACATGCCTCTTCCTCTTACTATCTTTATTGGTTTGATATCAAGATCAAACTCTTAAACTTTAGCCACCTAGGTGCCTCTTAGTAATTCCAACTCTTGTTATGTTAGGATAAATTTCACTATAGTGTTAGGTACATATACTTTAGTATGTGAAGACAAGATGTAGTACCTAAATGCTTTGCATTCTTTTACTATATCAAAGGCATGTTTTTCTATATGTGTATATTTCAATTCATAAATATTTAATGGCTGGCTCATTAAAGCTATGAGAGATTCAATATCTTTGTCATTCTTTTGTAGAAGTATGGTTGGCTTGGTACATTCAAAATAATAACAATAGAGAATGAATTCTTTACTAAAATCTTGGTAAACTAGCACTAGAGCATGAGATATGGTTGTTTTAATCTTTTCAAATAATAACTTACCTTCAACATTCCACTTGAAGTCTTGCTTCTTTTTCATCATGTCAAAAATGTAGTGAGTTAACTCAACAAAGTCAAGAATGAACCTTTTGAGGAAGTTGACCTTACCAAATAATGAATGTACCCCTTTCTTAGATGTAGGCATAGGTAGACTTTGAATAACTTTCACCCTTTTTGGATCAATCTGTGTTCCTTCCTTTGAGACGATGTGACCAAGAAGCTTCCCTTCAGTCATGGCAAATATTGATTTTTTGGGATTCAAAAAGATCCCATGCTTCTTGAACTGGATGAGAACATTTAAATTAGCCAAATTATTACCTCTCTTTTTAGAGAAGACTGTCAAGTAATCAAGGTATACAACTATACTCTTATTCTTTAAATGTGAAAATTCTAGATTCATTGCTCATTAAAAAAAATCTCCAGCATTAACAAGCCCAAAGGGCATCCTCTGATAGGTAAATGTCCCCCATGGTGTTATGAAATCCATCTTGTATTGATCTTCTTTAGCCACTTTTATCTAATTATATCTTGAAAATCTATCCAACATGGACAGCATTTCTAAGACTATAAATACTTGTAAGGTATGATCCATGATGGGAAATGGATAGTTATCCTTCAAAGAAGCTTGATTGAGATTATGGAAATCAACACACAAATTTATTTCTCTATTATTATTTATTACTGGGATAATTTTAACTAACCATTCTAAATAATGAATGGGATAAATGATCTTAGCATCAAGTATCTTTTATATTTCAGCAAAGATAGTACTTGAGATTGTTGGATTATGATGGTGAAGCTTTTTCCTAAAAGGCTTCACTTCTAGCTGAAGTGGAATGTAATGTTGTACCTATTTAGGCTGAAAGGTCTTTAGGTCTATGTAGGACCAAGCAAACACATCCATGTATTTCTTGAAAAGCTTAATGAATGCTTCTTTTTCCTCTTAAGAAAAACATTCCCAATATTGACCATCTTGGGCTCTTCATTAGTACCCAAATTAACCTATTGTACTTTTGGTGAAGAACTCTCACCATACTCCTTTTTCTTTAAAAACTGATCATGCTTATCAAAATTTTCTTTTAAAGAAACTAACCCTTTAGGTATTTTATTTCCCTTTAATTGAAAACCTGATGAAATAGAAGAAGTGAGTAATCAAAACTCTAGATAATCAATTTGTTGCTCAAAATTTGAGTAAACAATGTCGTTTGAGAACTTGGGGTTTCTAAGACTAGTTACTCAAGTTTGGGAATCTGAGAAAGTAACAAGTCATGAAGGTTCCAAGCAATATATCTAGGTCAAATGCTAGGGTATTTTTTTAAAAATCAATGTTTTTTATATTTTTCTTAATATTTTTACATGCAAAATGTTCTTAAATATTTTACAAGGTTTTTAAGAACATCTTGTATGCAAAGAATGACAAACAAATGTAAGAAAAATAGGAAAAGTTGGAAGAAACCTCAAAATAGTGCATGAAAACTTACCATAATTAAAAAATATAAAAACCTAATATGGAAACATGAAAATAAAGGTAAAACACTCTACGTACCTTGATTGTAAAGGGGTTGTGAATATTTTGCTCAAAAATCACTCTAAAAGCTCAAATGGTGTCGCTCAGGATTCATAGGGGCAATAGCTAGGCTAGACAACTTAAAAGCTAGGTAGGAAATGAGGTGGATTTTTCAATATTTTTATTAAATAATACATTAATGAAAACTAAGTGAAACATGAGATGAAATACATGTAAGCATTTTAATATTGGTCAGGTTTTATGAACTACTTTGCTTAATTTGGCCTCTAAAATCAAGTAACTCTAAACCCCTTATTTGATCTAAAATTATGAATGCTTTAAAATTACTAACCTTAACTTCTTTTAATTATGAATTTTAGCAAGTGATGTAACTTCAAAATCCTAATTTCTTCTAATTAGTGCTTTGCAAGTTTACAAAACTACTTTACTTAGATTTTTATAAGAAGTCATTAAATAATACTAATTTGAACTAGATGATATAACCTTGGTTTTTTGAGACAAATTTCTTCACCTTTTAAAATTAAAGTAACCTTGAGAACTCAAATTAACCTAGCAATGAGTCCAAATACTTTATTTTTTGAATCTCTCAGAAAGATGGACAAAATGGGTTTTATGAGAATGACCCAGGCAAACATTTTCTAACCTTTTAGAGTAATTTGAAGCAAGTGGGAATGAAATAAATTACAATTGAAAACTAATAAAGACTAATTCTTATTCATAGGACTAAGTTTTAACAAGGACAACTAACCCACATAAGACAAAAGGCAAAAAATTCAATAGGAGTAACCCAAAATTCCATATGTGAAATTTTGGGGACACCATAGCCATACTAACTTCATTAGTCAAATGAAACACAAATATGATTAAAATTTTTCAAAATAAGTACTTGTATTGATTATAACTAGTTTATTACATTTGTAATCACCATTGGTGTTTGATTGGATCCCTTTAAAGGCTAGTAGGTAGAAGAATACACCAAAACTTCTACTCTTTTGCACCTTAGTCCCACCAAGCATGAAAAAACTATTATAGTTTAAAATTCGATCCTATGACAGGTTTATTCAATCCCTCTCAACTTTATCTATGTAATGGGATTACCTCTAGGCCTATGGGTTCCCTATATCAAAGGCAAACCTCTATATTGAATGGTTGGATCCCTTAGTTTGTCTATTAAAGCTCATAACCTAAACTACTAGATCACTTGGATGAAAAGGGAGAGAGAGAACATAAAGTAAATTTTTCATAACAAGGTGATGCACCAATTATATCCTGACCATTACCAACCAATTTGAATGACACTTTAAACAAAATCATGACCTACACATGACACTTCTCCAAAACTACCCTTGCATTAATATTTCTCATGGAGGTTTGTGAAGCTAACTTAATCTAGGACTAAAAATAATGTTATGACTTGACACTAGTTTATATAAAACTCACTAAACTCATCATAACTCCATTAGGACACTTCAAAAAACCTGTAGAAGACTTTCAAAGCTAAATATGCATACAAGCAAGGACAACATGCTAAGGAAGAGAATATATCACTTAACAAGATCAAATAGTTAACAAACACATTGAAACAACTCATGGAGAAGGTAAATATATCATTATTTATTTATCAAATGCTGAAAATGAGTATGGATTCACCATACTCAGGTGGAGGATACCAACTTAGCCAAAAGTGGTTCCATATATAGAGAAAGTGAGAGAGATGAGAAGGGTGTAGGAGAAAGAGAGTATATAGGTGTCATGTGAGTAAAAAAAATAGTGGAGTTAGGTGAATACATAAATATTTCCTAGATGAAATTATTTTCTCCTATTTATATTCTCCAACCCTCCAGGTGTCATGGGAGTTGAAATGGTTGCTTGACACCTTGAATACCTTCTTGAAACTTCTCTTCTTCTTGACATGTTGAAGGACAAGTGACCTTCTTAATGGTCAAATAATTTGTTTATACCTATTTTCTCTAGTATTTACACTTCTCAATTTAATCCAATAGTTTCTCTTTGACACATCATCCCTTTCTCTTACAAGGTCTTTAGAGGGCTCTTCATCTCCTTATGCCTATTTTGCACACAAGTGTCAAAACTTTATTTTAATTACTTTAGCTCATCCAAACTTCATGGGTGGCCTATTAACATCATATTATACCTTTAAAAAATCCATTTTTAGGCCTAAAAATATCACCAAAAAGTCATTATCTACCAAAATACTCAATTAGGCCTCATTCATTATATCCCTAAAATAACACAAACCTCCTTGTTTGGAGTAAACAACAGACATTGATGATAATTTGAGGACATATTCTAGTACCCTTTATGGATTTATATCTCCAAGCTCAATTTCATGCTCTTAAAGTGACTGGAGATGTCCTTTTCTACCTTTTCTCTCTCCTAACTAGGACTCAATTAGGCCTCCCTACCAAAAGAGTGAAAAAATCTTATAAATTCTCCCCACATGTTCAAAACCACAAAAAATGTGTGATTTAGTTATACAATGTCCTCCCCTATCTCCATGCCAAATTTAAATTTCTAGCTCACTATACAAACTTGTAAAATAGTAAAAAATATTCATTTTATCCCTATTCCATATGGTTCCATATAGTACTATATCAATAATTTTCATGGGGTGATGCTTAGATGAGTCTTGTACATGTTCTAGGTGGTTTGGAAGTTAGTCTAATCCATTTGGAGGTTAAAATCTTCATTTCTCTCTCATTAGGTCCTTATGGCTCTCTTAGTCAACCTAAAAGTGACTTGGGTTCTTAAGGATGATTCATAAAGCTAGAAATATGAACCTACAAAAAATCCACAAAATGGGAGTGAATTATGGTATTAAACTTTCCCTAGGATCCTAAGGTCCCATGCAAATTATCATAATCGTAATAAGCAAAAGAAAGTGACTTTTTGGGCCAAAAGTGAGCACTCTGAGAGGTCTAAGTAAGAAAATGGGTTTTTGATAACTTTCATAATTTTTTATAAGCTTAAATTACCTTCATGAAGTCTATGAGGTCATCTTTGAAACATTCCAATTTTCATCTTGACACACTTATTCACCAAACTCCTTACATCATTATTAATCTAGGATTAGGGTTTATAAGTCAAACTATGTGACCCTAGTTGACTATCATGCCCTAGTTATTTCATTTTTGGGGTTTTTGACTTAATAAATTTTTTTATAAAGTCTATTAACATATTTTTAATATCTCAATAGTTCATTTTCAACTCCAAATCACCTTATTTCACTCTTCTTAGGACTGACTAGTTAGTAGCTCCAAGTCTATGTATATATTCAAACCTATGCAAGGTTGTCAAAAATGTGTGTTTTCATGTTGAGTTTTATCCTTTCATGTAGAAAAATTTATGTTCCCCTAACTATCTTCTTATGTATTCTATTCTTAACTTTTCTTTAATTTACCAACTCTTCTTCAAGACCTAACTATCTAGTGAGCTCATGTATGCAACTTGGATTGTACTTGATTGAACAGGGTTACCAACATGATGTCTAACTATTTCTTGAGTTTTATATTTTTATGCACTAATGTTATCCTATTTTAATCACATTAAAACATCATTCTCTCCTTCAACATCCCAATATCAATACCTTCCTATAGCATTCATTCAAACAACTTTCTTAAGCATGAACAAACAAGCTTGTTATTACCCTGACTGAGAAAATAGGATTTAAAATTTTTAATCCTAAGGTTTTGAGTGAGCTAGAAATTTATATGATAATATTTTCTTACCATGATGTTTCTCTCCATTATTCCACTTTCTCTCTGACCTCAAGACCTTCCAAATAGGTCATTCCCTTTCATGAGCAAGCATACATATTTCATGCATTTAAGACTACACTTGACTATGTTTGCTTGTTTTTTATTGTGCCTAAGGGTTTTATGAGATAATGTTCATTATTATAAAATCACACTCCAACACTTACCTTTATCTCATACTAATTATCTATAGTCTCCCTTCAAGTAAACCCAAACCTCTCAAGAGCAAGCAAACTATGCATATTAGGGTTAAGTGGGTAGAGTAATCATATACTCAAGGGAGTCTGAGAGATATTTGATGTTATTTTGTGGCCATGATATTCTCCTTAAATATACACATTCTTCTCAAATAATCAACTCTTTTCTTGGCTAGGTAGGCAGGCTTATTGAGGACTATATGTTGGTGTATTAAGCCTATAATCCCTATTGGTCATTTCCTCCTCAAATTCTCTACTTATAACTTCCTTTAACCTCAATGTATTGATGAATTAAAGATCTTTATTTACCTTTAAAATCTTAAAACACCACTTTATTTGGTTTTGAGATACCTTGATCACCTAAAAAGACCTATAGGTGAAAGTCTACCTGTGAGTATTGATTTGGAGTATGATTACAACTTAGGTGTTCTAAGAGACTTTCCTAAATTCATTGAAACCTTCCTTAAACTCTTGAATGTCATTGAATATTTTATTACCTTATATCAACACCTTGAATTTTTTTTTCTCTACTATCATACCCTATTTCAAGGTCAAATCTCCAATAGGTTGGTTATAGGTGCACGTTTAGAGAATTTGACTATGTATAGGGACTATTAGGTCTTCTCAAGCCACCCCATGATATCTTGCAGTGTAAAACTAATTAAGGCTACTCTTTCCTTATGATTTCAAGTTTTTTATCCTCTAAAAACATTTTCAAACTTCTTGTATCCACTATTTATACACATAAGGTCCTATAGGTACACATTTTTGGAGTAGTCTTGTCATCAACTCTTTATCTTAGGTGCCTAGAGGTCCTTAGCAGTCCATGACCCTTTTCAAACAAGAAACATGATAGTTATGTTTTCTAAGACATTAAAATTTGAATGTTTACAACATTGATTCTCTTGGATGATATATTATGATGTAAAACTCATTGAGGCTACTCTTTCCTTATGCCTTCAAGTCTGTTAACCTCTCAAAACATCTTCAAACTTCTTGTATCCACTGTCTATACACATAAGGTCCTATAGGTACATATTTTAGGAGTAGTATTATCATCAAATCTTTGGCTTGGGTGTCTAGAGGTCCTTAATATTCCATGACCCTTTTCAAACTAGAAACATCATAGTTATGTTGTCTGAGACATTCAACTTTAAATGTTGACAACATTGATTCTCTTGGATGACAAACCTACAGGCCTGTACAAGATGGTTTACAAACTCTTTAGAAACATTTCAAAAATATGAAAGACATGACTATTAAATTATAAATATCATTTATTCTCATTATACCAACATACTTATCATGAATAATACAACTCTAAATCTCCTTAAAAAACATATTCAAACACTTCTAACTCAATCTGTTATGCAAGAACAAAACATAGTCCCAAGAGTGAATGAAGAAGTGACCATTCTTGAAACTTGTACAAAAATTTTGAATTATCATAGTGTATGAATGTATTATTATAATTATATAATACCATGAAGAATAATTCCAATGCACAAAAACATCTGGATAACTCATAAACTCAAAAAATATGATAGTCACTTCAAAATGTACACAACAGAGACTTTACATGCCAAAAAGACATCCATACATGCCAAAAATATGAATGAATGTGTGTGAGTAATCTATAGACATCTAATAATCTAATCCAATTAGTTTAAATTAGGCATAATTTCACAATTTTTTTTAGAGTGGCCCCAAACTCAACCTATGGGGTTTTAAGCTCTCAAAAAGTAGTTTGGGCTCTTAGTGATTGTTCATAAATATAAGATCACCAATAAAATGACCAATTCCAAAAATTAGAATTCCATAGGGGTCCCAAAATTTGGTCAAAATATTATCCCCTAAATTTACCTATAATACCTATACCATCTTCTTAAAATTGGTCTCCAGTAGCTTATGATGGGGATGATGAGAGAGAGAAAATTCTGCAATTATGGATCTTGACACTTTTTCTAATGCTTGTTCCTAAATTGTATAAGTCTAAATGATGTTATGAATATATTTTATCTTTCAAGTGACTTCAAGATTCTGTACAACTTCCTCTAACTCATCAAACTAGCATTAAAATTCAATAATATATCCTTTTTATGATTCTCATGGTAGTTGTGTTGGTAATTTGTCCTGTCAAGGCCAAATACCAACCCCTATAACCCAAAACTTTCTAGGATCCTATCAATAGCCTCTACAAGGTGGTCAAATAGGTGTAATTTGATTTAAAAGGTCAAATTTTGGTCATTTAATGACTAATATGGATTCCAAAAGCTACAAAATCCTCCAATATGCCTTAAATTATATTCAAATACATGACTTTTACCTTAATCCAAAGTTTCAAAAGCTAAAAAGGTGTTTTGATACAAATTTAAGTCAAAAAGGGTCCATTTTCACCTCCCACATGCCAAATTTGACCTCAAAAGCATGTAAAAGGATAAAATTTTGTGTTTTCATGCTATATTACTCTTAATACTTCTAGTATCTTCTAATTATGGTAGTGGAAAGCTTTAGTTTCAATAAAAGGCAAAGATAGGGCTATTTTATTTCATTATTCAAAGACAAAGTACAAAATTGTATGGATATATAAATCTACAGTCTAAAGAAAGAGTAGGATAACATGAAAAATCTTTTATAAGAGTTTCATGGCAATTGGATTTAATACAAGACCAGAACCGATCATCTTCAGATAATTGGCTAGTTTGCACATAGAGACTGACTTGCAAGTTTGATGATGGTATAGTTAGGAGAGAGAAGGTATAGGTTTGAATTTTTTGTCAAAAAAATTAGACTCATAGGGATTATTTATGGATAAATTTTTTATATAATTTTTCTCTTCTCCCCCATGAATCATCCATTTGAAGTCAAGCTAATTTATGCAGTTTTACATCCATGAAGGCAACTGATTTTCTTTAATTTATTTTTTTCAGGGCAACATTTCAATCAAATTCAAGTTTTTATATATTATTTTTAACCTAATCCACCTTTCCATGGCCTCCTTTAATCATTTTCCATACATATAAAGTTTAAACAAATATCACAAAGATAAGGATTGCAATATACAGCTTGACATGCTTCTAAAGAGAAATTTTACGGTCTAAGAAAGAGAGAGGGTTTTCAAGATTTATTAGTGTCCTCCATAACATGGATTTAATTAATTTTATAAATTTTTAAAACAAATTTCCTCAATAATTTCTCCAAGGTTTTTTGTCATATCCCACCTCTATGCTCTCAAAGTATCTCAAAAGGCTAGTTCAACATTCTTTAAGGAAATTTAGCATATTTTGAGGTTTTTACAAAAACTTATGTTTTATTTTCAACTCCTTACCTCCTCAAATAACCTAAAAAGTGATGTATGTGGTTAATGATAGTTATATTCTTGAATATAACCCTTTAAGATGCCCTTATAATACTCACAATGCTTTTTCTCACCCCCATCTCACTCACCTTCAACCTCATTGTCATTCACTATCTTCTCACTATGTTTTGTTCTTATTTCACCCTCCATTCATGTGTTTCCATAATATTTCATCCTCACCACCCTTCCACCCATCTCCATTCCATAGTTTCATTTCTAGATATATCCAAGGGTTGATCAAAAACTATCTACAAGCTCACGGAGGTTGATGACAAAGTGTTTCTAGGGAGGTTTTATGTTTAGTCTCATGATGGTATAAATGATTCATTAATCATGGTCTTATAATCTCATTAGTAAGATGGATAAGGTCACATAATCATGGTGACATTTTCAAAATCACCTCATAATCTCCATCTACAACATTGTCATAAATAGGCTTCTCTTCAAGTTGGCATTCATAGTGTAAGGGTATGATCTACAAAGTTTTCATGACAAGAAAATGTTATAAGGAGAAAAGGTATATGAGCATCATCAAGAGAGTAAAAAATTATTTAACACTCTTTTTCATGAAATATAACCCTACAACCATAATCTATAGTTTTCCTTTTATTCTAGGGTTGACATCAAGTGGAATGTATACATGGTCTTGTGATGAAGTTGGGTTTTAAGAGATAATTCATGTCAATTACATGATGAAACATATTCAAAAGGATTAAGATGGTGATCTTAAACAACACTCAGTTAGTTTCATCTCATATGTACTCACTTATAGTCAAAGCAAGGGCTATTAGAGAGGGAAGCATAGTCATATAACCAAATTTGACAAGTACTAAATGAACATGGTGAACTAAAATAGTTTCATGATTTAAAATAATATTCAAGTAATTAATGATGTTTTAAGCACATCAATTCATATATATGATGGGTATCTAAGTACTCATTAATCATATTCATACCAATAGCCTCAAGAAGGCACCTACAACCAAATAAATGACATTATTCCCTCATACAGTCTTAGATCCTAATGTGAAAGAGATAGAGACCATATATCAAGTCAAGTGAGGTATATTATGTGACTTGAAAAATTCAAGTAATCAAAGGACACCTTTAAAACATTTATTAATCACTAGGCTACTAAACATGACATGAAGGTCTAGTTATTATATAGATTAGGATAGGGTTTAAGGACTATATCACAATCAAGAGGATAAAAGGATTTTAGGAGCATGTGAAATAGGTTTGAGATGGTTTTATGGTCTTCACATGCTACCAAGGTAAGGTAATATGATCACTAAACACCTTGAACATCTAAAGAAACACCACCTATAACAAGATGGTATACAGTCATATGAATGTTCTTGAGGAAATAAGATCTTGAAGAAGGTAATATAGGGTGAAAAGTGATCAATGAAGAGTAAGACCACTAAATGAGAGATAATTTTTATCTTTCCAAAACATGTTATCATGTTATAATGCTACAAATGATGTAAAACATGAAAAACACAGTCAATCACATGCTTATTCAATACACAAGAGATAGTTTAAGGAAGCTTAAATATCATTATGACTTGAGGAAGCTTAAATATCATTCTCAAGACCATTACACAAGTGTAAATTCCCATTGTTTTGACATAACCCCTTACTTGTCTGAAAATAGTCATGATGGAGCAAGAGGAGGTTCTTGTGGATTTCAAGGTGTAGTAGAGGTTTTCAAGATCATTAAAATGTTTTTAAAGTATTTGATGATGATATTTAATATTAATACACATTTTAATAAGTGATAAAACTCTAATTTATATGCAAAACATGTTCTTGAGGGTTAAAACATGCAAGCAGGCCTATAGGCCAAAAAGTCATTTTTTGACCTATCAAGAAAGATGAAACATACAATTATTTTATGACATTTTAAATTTCCCATGATGATTATTTAAATTAGGGAGAAGTAATGGAGAAGTCAAATTCATCCATGAGGAGAAATTTAAATTTTATAGTTCTAGACACCCATTCACCACATGAATATTTTGGATAAATGAGCTTAAAATAATTTGATTCCCTATACACTTATAATTCATTAATAATTTATTTTGGTTTAAGTGATGTGATTTATGATCAATCACTAAGAGCATAAACATGTCCAGAATACTTGCAAACCCTATAGGTAAATTTCCTTCACATGGTATCTTTTCATACCTTTTTCATGGGAACCCAATATTCTCAAAGAATTTGAGGTGGTATACATAATACACAATCATTTTAATAAGTTTGGATTTGGATTAATATACCTTATGAATCATCATTAAGAATATTTAGATCTAAAACCCTTGTAATGACCAATTTTGAAAAAAGTTGATTTTTTTGCCCTAAAAACCTCATGGATCAACTTGAAACATATTAAAACATAAATTAAAATTATATAGGGTCCCATATATTCTAATTTTTTGTACATAATTCTATGGATCAAGGCATAAATTAGGTTTTTTAGGGAAAAACACAAAAAATGAGGTACAAGGTAGAATAATTGAAATCTAATTCATAGAGATTGAAGCCTGAGTCTTGTTCTTCACCCTCAAATCATCAATTGTTATAAATATTCCTGGACGTGCCCTTACCATCTCATCTAAAATA
Organism: Torreya grandis; assembly: GCA_037957365.1. Lineage (NCBI taxonomy): Eukaryota > Viridiplantae > Streptophyta > Pinopsida > Cupressales > Taxaceae > Torreya > Torreya grandis. The sequence continues at coordinate 899,142 of JARHVA010000924.1, forward strand.
TCCATTCTATAGGAAAATTAGGCAAAATTGACCTAGTCAACCATGGTGACTAAGTTGCAAGAGTTTCTTCCTCAATAACACCTTTCTCATGGTGTGAGGAGTTGTTACAAGTCTAATAATCATTTTATTTTTATGTTTCATAGTTTTATTTTAGGTTCTAATGTATTTCAAGTGAAATAAGTGGGCTATTAGGCCTAATTATCCTAGTAGGCCTATTTGATGAAATAATCAAAAAATAAATTAGCGTTAAAAGGATATCAATCGAGTTTATGAAGAGTTGTCACACCCCAAAAATTGTCTTCACATTAAGTTAACTTTAAATTTTAGTCCAAAAGTGCCAATTCATACAAGGAAAGGGTTCACATAGAGTTAGCTTGTCATAAGGACCAATCATTTCAATTGATTATTTGACTAGCTTCATGCAAGATAAGACATTCCCATACTCTTCAAATCACTTCAAGTGGAGTTAATCACCAAATATTGGTATAACATTCATGCAAAAGGATTTTGACTGCTCAAATATGGCCCAACTCTTATTCTAATGCCCAAAAATAAGATCATGCAAGATAAAGAGATAAAGGAGATATATTGAAGGGTATTTTTATCAAATTGAACTCAAATTAGACTTGAGTTGATATGAATTTCACTTCTTTTTCTCTTTTCAATGCCAATCTCTTGGCTAGTTCTCTTCTACCTTCGATATCATCAGGCTTTGAAACCAATTTTTGGGATCCATCTCTTGGGCATGATTTAACTCTACCAATATTGAGCTTTATAACCTTATAAGATAATAAAATCACTATTTTTAGATTTTCCATATTATGGTATAGTGTGTTTATGTTAGTTGATTTGAACATGTGGTACTATTTTCTCCCTTGTTAGGTTTTGATCTCACCTACCTACTAGTATGATAGATTATGTAGGTCATATTCAATGTTTGATGTCATTTAAATGAGATAATAGTTGATATAATTGACTAGTTAGTTCCTTGAATCAAGCCTATTCCATCATTTCTCTCATTATTAGATCACCTAATGAAACCTCTATATGAAATATTGATGCATAAGATTCATTTGGAGTTGTAGAATCAATTATTTTCTTATCTTATTAATGTTTTAAGAGCTCAAATATATTGGATGAACCAAAAATATAGGTATATCACCATTAGTATATTATATTTCCCATTCAATTATCCTTCTAACCCTTTTCATCCTAAAAATTATAGTAGGTTTTAGTAGCAGTGATCAAAGTGATACATCATAGGAGCTAGCCTCATCAAAACTAGAGGTATGGTCTAATTTTAGGTGTCCCACACCTCATATCATTACAATAGTAGTCTAGGTGTTAAGAAGTTTTAGATCAATCTATTAGCCTTCAAGTAGGGTGTTATCTAGGTTGTTAATAGTTTTGGCACACCCGGCGGGACATATATTTAGTAATTGGAGTATAAATTTATAGAATATTCATATTTATAAGTAGTTTAAAGTACTCCTATGGTCCTTATCTCAAAGGTAAAATAAATTTTTGTTCACAACTTAGTTGATTTTCATGTGTTTTCTAGGATATGGTAGCCTACAAAGAAGAATTCCACCATTCCTCTCTTTATCAACAGTTCTAGTATGATCTTCATGACCCATATCATCCCTACCATGATTCATATCAGCCTTATGATGAGCCCCTCCAACCATATTCAGATCCTTATTGATAGTATAAAATCTCATACTAGTCCTATAACAACTCTCATAAATCTTGTTATCTTTCTAGTCAAGCCAAACAACCAAAGAAATCCATCTCAAACTTTAAACAAACTCTGTTTGGCTATGAGAAATATATGTTAATCATAGATACCCAAAAAAGTTATGGGTAGGAGATATCCAAGCATCAAATTTAAAACATGAGAGATAATTTGTAGTAGGCTAAAGATGTATGTGCATATTTCATAAGGCAAGGTCACTCAAAGTTTAGTGCTAATATTCTAGACATAGGTGGTGTAATCATAATCATTTAAGAGAGGTTGGTGGTCTATGAGAAACACTAAGGTTCTCACAATCAACATGTTCATATTGAGCTACCCTTTTCTCTTTATGATCAGCAAGCAAGTTTATATTAGAGCCCTTAGGATTCCTCATAGGGTTTGCCTAGCTTCACTACCTGGAAATCTATCCAAGAGAGGCCTCAAAAGGTTGAAAAAGTATGTCTTAAGGAGTCTAATTTTTAGGTTACACAATAGATCATATAGGAACCTTCATCTTCAATTTTTTAGGGAGACATCCCTAATTAGTTGGTCCATGATTTTGAGGCTAATTTACCCAAGTATGTTTATCTTGAAAATCAACACCTTCAGTATTCAATGGTAGATGCAAAGGCAACACAACAAAAAAATCCTTCTTTCACACCCATAACTACAACAAGTACAGACATAGATATTTATAAACCCAAATTCATGACTTGGAATAAGGTACAACAATCCATGAAAAAAGAATAAAATTTAAACATGATTTAAGATGCTAAAGTCAAGATCAAGAAGGATATCATTCAATCTCCACTCCTTTCTCCTCAAAATCCCAAGTCCTTTCCTTCATGGAAAGCTATTCTAGAAATAGTGCAGCATAGAGAGGAGGTGAATGTGGTCTAAGAGGAACAACTCCATGAGTGAAATTAGGTATCTATTGTAACATATTTGGACTTTTCTTATCTTCTTGAATATTTTCAAGGATGTACCATGCCAATTCTTGATAAGGATCCTCTCCTTTTTACATTAATTGAAGAATTTTTAGCTGAGGTATATGAAGATGAAATAATATTTCATTAACAAGAAGAGAACATCACTATTGGTACACTCTTTATCGAGGAAGAGCATTGTCTAATCTCACAACATGTATAAGAAGATGAATTCAAAGATGAAGCTGAGATAGAATCTAAGATAGAGGCTAAGATACAAGTACAAGAACAAGTGAAATTATAATATGAGATCCAATAAGAAAAGGTTTAAAATGTGCATCAAGAGGTTTTTTCTCAAGAGCCTCTTGATCACATAACATCTATCCTAAATCAATATGCTCCTCAAGAACTTGCAGAATTGACCATTGATGAATGCAATCCAACCAAAGAAGATAAGTATCAAGGTAATGATGAGGATTTTTGGCAGAAATACATGGATATTTGTAAATAATATCAAGTTATTCAAGGTCTTACACTTCTTATTGAAGATCTTAAAGACTAATCAGCTACTAAATTTATCCAATTTGGATCAAAAGAAGATCAAGTTCATGAAGATGAGAAGATTGAATAGGTATTTTCTGATCTAATACCTCAAATAATTGTTCTTGTATACAAATCAAATGAATAAATCTTGTCCTCTAACATGCCTAAGGATTTACAAGAGGTCAATCATGAAGATCTTGATAAGTCACTTGTTAATGTGGATCAGAATCAAGGTATTGACCAAGACATATCGAATCATTGGTATCCAATAAATGAATAAGAATTGGCATTATTCTTGTAGAGTAGGAGAATATGGGAATATGAATGGGTCTTGGATCCATATCTTCAATCCATGCACCTCAGAATGGAAGTAGGGGACCCAGTTGCATCATCTAGAAGATATGAATATACAATTACTCCTATCTTCAAGAAGAAACCATCAAAAGGAAGCAATCACACTTTAAGGCTCTATGGTAGACCAAATAGATTTTCATTTGACCCTGGAGGAAAGTTTTTCACTTCAGGTTAGTTTTTCTAGGTTTGCTTTGTTTCAATAAGTGTTTAGCACAAGTAATAGTTTTCTTCCCTTATATTTTATTTATCTTATTTTCCTATTTCCATAGGTTAGATGTCCTTTCTTCTTAGTTTAGTTGTTGTTTCATTTTAATATTATTGTTTTCATAGTAAAAGGAGGTGTTACAAAGTCCAAAAAAAGTCTATTTTCTAGTCAAGAGAGTCATCAAGCTATCAAACAATGTCTATGATTTTCATTGTCATAATCAATATTCAATGAGTTATTTTGACCAAAAAGCTAGCCAACCCATATCAGTCACCATAAATGTTGGTAATTTGTCCTGTAAAGTCCAAATACCAACCCCTATAGTTTAAAACTGTCCAAGATCCTGTCAATAGCCTCTACAAGGTGGTCAAATAGGTGTATTTTAGTTTTAAAGGTCAATTTTTTTTCATTTAATGACTAATATGGATGTCAAAGGTTACAAAATCATCAAATATGACTTAAATTATATTAAAATACATGAATTTTACCTTATTATAAAGTTTTAAAAGCTAAAAAGGTGTTTTGATACAAATTTAAGTCAAAAAGGGTCTATTTTCACCTCCCACATGCCAAATTTGGCATCAAAAGCATGTAAAAGGATAAAAATTTGTGTTTTCATGCTATATGACTTATAATACTTCTATTATCTTCTAATTTGGGTGATGGGAAGCTTTAGTTTAAATAGAAGACAAAGAAAGGGTTATTTTCTTTCATTCTTCAAAGGCAAAGTATGGACTTGTACAAAATTATGTACACTTGAGTTTAAAGAAGGAGAAAGAGAACATAACAAATCTTCTATAAGATTTTCATGGAAATTAAATTCAATGAAGGCCCAAAATTGGTCATCTCCAGATAATTGGCTATTTTTCACATAGAGACTACCTTATAGGTTTGAATATGATACATTTAGGAGAGAGAAAGTACATGTCTAAATTTTTGGTCAAAGAAAGTAGACTCAGAGGGCTGCCTGATGGAGCAAGTGGTTTTAGAATTGATCTCTTCTCCCCCATGAATTATCCATTTGAAGTTAGGATAATTTCTATAGTTTTGCATCCATGAAGGTAACTAGTTTTCTTCAATTTATCTATAACAGGGTAACATTTCAATAAAATTCAAGTTTTCATATATTTTTTGGAACCTAATCCACTTTTCCATGGCCTCTTTTTTCATATATAGTTTAACATGCTTCTAAAGAGATATTGTATGATCTAAGAGAGAGAGAGGGTTTTCAATATTTCTTGGTGTCCTCCATAGCATTGATTTCATTCATTTTATCATGTTTTCAAATAATTTTCCTCAAGAATTTCTCCAAGGATTCATGTCATAACCCACCTTTATGCTCTCAACATATCTAAAAAGGCCACTTTAGCATTATTTAAGGAAATTTAGCATATTTGAGGTTTTTTTAGTAACATATGTTTCATTTTCAACTCCTTATACTCTTATAATGGCCTCCAAAGTGATGTATGTGGTTAAGGATAGGTCTAGGCTTTTATATGAGCCTTCAAGTTGTCCTTATCATGCTCACAGTGCTTTTTCTCACCTCCATCTCACTCACCTTCAACCTCACTATCATACACTATCTTTTCACTATTTTTTGTGCTTATTTAACCTTTGATTATTGTTTTTACACCATATTTAATCCTCACCACCCTTACACCCATCTCCATTTCATGGTTTAATTGCTAGAGAGAGCCAAGGGTTTATCAAAAACTATCTACAAGCTCATAAAGGTTTATGACAAAGTGTTTATAGGGAGGTTTTATGTTTAATCTCATGATGGTATAAATGATTCATGAATCATGGTGTTATAATATCATTAATAATATGGATAGGATCACCTAAGCATGGTGACATAGTCAAAATCGCCTCATAATATCCATTTACAACCTTGTCATACACAGGCTTCTCTTCAAGTTGACATTGATAACGTGAGGGTATGGTTTACAAATTTTTCATGTCAAGAAAATGTTATAAGGAGAAAATGTATATAAACATAATTAGGAGATCAAAACATAGTTTAAGACTCTTTTTAATGAAATCTAACCCTACAACCATCATCTATAGGCTTTCCTTATATTTTAGGGTTAACATCAAGTGAAATCAATACATGGTCTTATAATGAAGTTGGGTTTCAAGAGATAATTCATGTAAATTACATGATGAAACATATTCAAATTAAGTAATATGTTTCTCTTAAACAACACTCAATCAGTTTCATCTCATAGGTCTTCAACTATAGTCAAAGCAAGGATTGTTGGAGAGGGAAACACAGTCATATACACAAATTTGACAAGTAGTATATGAGCATGGTGAGTAAAGTAGTTTAATAATTCAAAATAATATTCATGGAATTAATGATGTTTTAATCACATCAATGCATATATAAAATGGGGATCCAAGTACTCATGAATCACAATCATACCAATAGCCTCAAGAAAGCACCTACAGCTAAATAAATGACATTATTTTATTATACAGTATTAAACCCTAAATTGAAATATCTAGAGACCATATATAAAGTAAAGTGAGGTTTATGATGTGACTTTAACAATTCAATTTAATAAAATTAAATCTTTAAAACTTTGATCAAACACTAGGTTACCAAGCATGACATGAAGGTACAGTTATTGTACATAATAGGATAGGGTTTGAAGACTAAAACATAATCAATAAAAATAAAAGTATTTTAGGATAATTTGAAATAGGTTTGATATGGTTTTATAATATTTACATTCTACCAAGGGAAGGTAATATGATCACTAAACACCTTGACAACCAAAGAAACACCACCTACAATAAGATGGTATACAGTCATATGAATGTTCTTGAGGAAATAGGATATTAAAGAAGGTAATATAGGGTGAAAATTGAAAAATGGAGAGTAAAACCACTGAATGAGAGGTAATAATGAACTTTTCAAAACATGTTATCATGTTCTTATACTACCAAGGAGGTAAAACATAGTCAGTCACATGCTCAATCAATGCATAAGAGATAGTTTAAGAGAGTTTTGAGTCTTTTGTGCATGTATAGTTTGAATTAAGACCCTAAATTTGGTACACATGGTCATAAATACTTTAATAATATTACATATCATTATCAATACCATTACACAATTGGAAATGCCCACTTTTTTGACACAATCCCCTACTTATATGAAAATAGTCATGATGGAGAAAGAGGAGCTTCTTATGGGATTCAAGGTGTAACAAAGGTTTTTAAGATAATTAAAGTGTTTTAAAATCATGGTAGGGTGTTATTTAATCTTCATACACCTTATAATAAGTGATATAATTCTAATTTATATGCAAACCATGCCCTTTAGGGCTAAAACAAGCAAGCAAACCTATTGGCCAAAAGGCATTTTTTTACCTATAAAGAAATATAACACATACATAATGATTTTATGACATGATATAAGTCCCAAAATGATGATTTAAATTATGGAGAAGTAATGGAGGATTCATATTCATCCATGAGGAGAAATTCAAATTCTACAGTTCCAAACACCCATTCAAGCCACTTGGTCAAATGCTCATTTCTTTCACCATATGAAGAGGTTGGCCAAAATATCTTATCATGATTTGTGTATCCCTATAAAATTATAATTAATTAAAATTTTAGGTTTTTTTAGGTTTGTGCTTTATGAACAATCGCTAAGAGCATAAACATGTCCAAAAATTTTACAAACCCTATAGGAAAATTTCCTTTATGTGGTATCTTTCAATACCCTTTATATGGGAATCCAATAGTGTTATGGAATTTGAGGGGGTCTTTATATGAAAAATTCATGGAAATAAGTTTGGATTTGGAGGACTGTATCTTATGAATCATCATTAAGAATATTTGGCTCTAAAACCCTCGAAAACCCTCACAATGACTAGTTTTGAGAAAAGTTGACTTTCTTGCCATAAAAACCTCATGGATCAAGATAAAACATCTTCAAACATAAATTAAGATTATATAGTGTCTCATAAATTCTAATTTTTTTATGGAATTATATGAATCAGGGCATAAATAATGGTTTTTGGAGAAAAAACATGAAAAACAAGGTACAAGGTAGTTTACATGAAATCCAATTCATGGATATTGAAGCTTGAGTCTTTTTATTCATCCTCAAATCATCATTTCATAAAAAATATTCCTATAAATACCCTTACCAACTCATCCAAAATATCCACTCTATAGGAAAATTAGGCATAATTGACCTAGTTAACCATGGTGACTGAGTTGCAAAAGTTTATTCAGTAAGAACACCTATCTCGTGGTGTGAGGATTTTTTATAGGTCTAATAATAATTTTATTTCAATTTTCATGGTTTTATTGTAGGTTATAATTGATTTAAAGTGAAATAAGTAGGCTAATAGGCCTAATTGGCCTAATAGGCCTATTTGATCAAATAATCAAAGAATAAATTAGCATTGGAAGGTTGTCAATCAAGTTTATGAAGAGTTTTCATGCCCCATATCTAGTCTTCACATGGATGTAACTTGAAATTTTATTCCACAAGTGATAGGTCATTTAAGAAAAGGGTTCACATGGAGTTAGCTTGTATTAAAGACCAATCACTTTAGTTGACTGTTTGACTAGCTTCATGCACCTTCCATGATTTTAATGCAAGAGAAGATACTCTTCAAATCACTTCAAGTGGAGTTAATCACAAAATATTTGCATATAATTCATGAAAATGATTTTGACTACTCAAATATGGGCCACCTCTTATTCCAATGCCAAAAAAGAAGATAATGTAAGACAAAGAGATAAATGAGATATCTTAAAGGGTATTGTTATCAAATTCAACTCAAATTAGACTTGAGTTGATGTGAATTTCACTTCCTTTTCTCTTTTCAATGCCAATATCTTGGATATTTCTCTTCTATCTTTGATATGATCAAGCTTTGAATCCAATTTTTAGGATCCCTCTCTTGGGCATGATTTAACTCTACCAATATTGATCTTTTTAACCTTCTGAGATAATAAAATCATTGTTTTCAAATTTACATATTCTACTATAGTGTGTTTACGTTAGTTGATTTGAACATGTGGTAGTATTTTCTCCCTTATCAGGTCCTTATCTCACCTAACTACTAGTATGCTAACTTATGTAGGTCATTTTCAATGTTTGATGTCATTTGACTGAACTAATAATGGAAATAATTAACTTGTTAATGCATTGAATTAGGCATTTTCCATCATTTGCCTCATTCTTATATCACCTAATGAAACCTCTATATGAAATACTAATGCATATGAGTCATTCAAAGTTATAGATTTAGTTATTTGCTTGTCTTATCAGTGTTGTAAGATCTCAAATAGAGTGGATGAACTAGTAATACATGTATATCACCATTAGTAGATTAGATTTCCCTTTCATTTATCCTTCAATCCTTTTCATCCCAAAAATTTTAGTAGGTTTTAGTAGTAGTGATCAAAGTGATACATTAGAGGAGATAAACTCATCAAAACTAGAGGTTAGTCTAAGTTCAGGTGTCCCACACCTCTTATCACTCTAATTTTAGTCTAGGCATGAAGGAGTTTTAGATTAATCTGTCAATCTTCAAGCAAGGTGCTATCTGGGTTGATAACAAGGTGTGATAGTTAAGTAACTTCTATAGGCTTCTTTTAATGTGTATGGTATGGATTTTATCTTTAGGGGAACTTTGACACACATAAAGTTAGCCAAAAATCACATTTATATACATTTTTAACACCTTCAAGCTAGCAAATTAACTTCATACATTATCAAATTTCATGAAACATTGTGAAAAGGTACTTGACACATGAATTAACTTTAATCAACCCCTAATCACCTATGACATAACTATATGACCACAATATGATTTTACCTCAACTTTTCTAAACTAACCTTAAACCATTATAACAAGGTTAAATGAAGACTCTAGGGATCATATAGGGTATCACATTAACATATGACAAGTTTGAATTTAGAGGGGGTGGCCAAATTTTACTTGAGGTCAAATTTGGTCAACAATAACCAAGTGGAATATACTTCATTCACATTTATACAAAGAACAAGAAACAAAAGTGTATGATAATGAAATTAAATAATAAATATCAAAGGATTTTACTAAATATAATTATAAACATTACACAATCAATACCTCTGAGATCTTCATCTTATTGTTTAAAGCTTGATAAGTATGGTTGTACCCTATAGACACTCAAATTTGGTATAACCTTATATATGCAATTTTTTAATGTGACTTTACATATATACATCCTCAATTGTGAATATATAATTTATTAAGTAATTTATCTTAGCATATTATCCTCTTATTGTATTTTTTCTTGAATATGGTACTCTATTTTACTCTTTCAAATTTTATTTACTTTTTCACAAGGAATCCCTTATCTTGTCTTACTTATCTCTATTTTTATTTGGCTTTTGTATGAGCATATAATTCACATACAACTTCATCTAATGTATGGTTATGTAAATTTTGAAATCATTTAGGTATTTTTTTCAAATAAATATTAGGCACATTTCATTTTGGATAGTTTATTATATACATTTTTTTCCTTTTGGTTTTATTTTGCATGCCACTAGTTTCCCAATTCAAAATTGAGAATCTTATATACAAATCCCTTGGATGCATTTTAGAACAATCATTTATTGGTAAAAAATTACTTGAAAAGTGTATATTATTCTTAGTTTGATGTTAATTGAAAAATATGAGGTTTATAAAATTAAACATTTAATCTACATGCTTGTATCAAGGGAGGGCTTATGTGAAATAACACTTATAATTTTTTATATGTGATTTGGCACTTAGTCACATTAAAGGGAGAACTACTCTTTAGAGTATTAAAAGTGTAATAACTACTTAGATATTCATTAGGATTTTTTGAGGTCAACCTAACCCAAACCATTAACCATTATATAGGTATCCTACATTAATAATTACAAAGCTATGGCTTTGGAAAAAGGGAGAGAGAATAAAGGATTATCTACATAGATTCAAAAGTGATCAAACAAAAAATACATATAAAAGTAGAGACACATAGGCTTGAAAAAATATATTGATTTATCCACCTTGTATGAGTCTATTAGAAGTATATTACTTTGGAATTCCATAATCATATAAGAGATTTGGGAGGAATCCTATATGTATTTTCATAGTTTGTTCCTAACCTAAACTAGAATAAAACTATTACAAGGCATATCTAACGGCCATCATAGAAAATAAATACTATAACTAATGGGGTTGGTACTTTTTATCCCTTTAATGCTTCATAATTTTTATATTTAACATGTACAATAAATCATACACAACAATTATTTGATGTACATTTTGTAATATGTATATCCAAGGTTTTGTGCTTATTTAGATACATTTAGTCAAAAAATAATGTAAAACCTATTTGTAAACCTACCTATTATTTAGAACCTTGAAAACCCATAGGTTCACTTAGGGTTCCTTCCTTTTATCACTAGGGGTTCAAATTTATGTATTTAAATTTGATTTTCAAATCTTATTTAAATTTTATATTAAAATCTTATTTTTGATTTTCCAATCTTGAGTGACTTCAAGCCTACGGTTTCCATTCTTTCACTACTGGCTTCCTATGTTTTCTTTACTCTTATGAGTAGGTTTGGTTCTTATTGGATTTTATATATTAAGGCTTGGTAAATTCAAAATGAGTAACCATTCTAAAACCCCTAATATCCCTCATCCCATAGATTTCATATTATATCCAAATTCCATGCCTTGTGCTTTGTATTTAATGTTGTTATTTATGTATATGAAGAATATCAATATCTAAATGAAATAAATGACTATGAATATTATTATGGTGATTTTTTTATGTTAGTTATTCATATAGTGAAGTATAATAAAAATAATATAGTTTTTAAATCAATTTTCTTACTTCCCTACACTTTTTTGATAGTCAAACATTAGAACAAGAGGAAAGTAGCAATGAATTACATAATTCACCTTTTTATGTTTCTATTATTATTCTTAGATAAGGTATAATATATAATACATAGATGATTTACATGTTATTTCTTATGATGTTATGACTTACCTTTATTTTTCTAAATGTAATGATTCTTCTAGTGATAAAGAAAATATTGATATAACTTTTACTCAACTAGTATTCAATACTAGTTCCTCTCTTGAAATGAAACATAGTTTTATTTATTCCTCTCTTGAAATGTAAAATGATGTTGTTATTGAAAAATAATTTAATATTCTTATCCCTTCTCTATAAATTAAATGTTATGTTCCTCCTTGTTATATATAAATAAAATGTGACAGCATTCCTCCTTCCCTTGAAATAAAATGTAATGATTTATATTGTCTTTTACATGAGGATTCTATTCCAAAATAATGTGATACAATTTAAATGACTTATCTAGCACAAAAATGCAATTATAAATTTATGTTATGAAATGATTTTTCCAAATACTATGATTCAAATTTATGCAATAATGCTTCCATAGAATGTGATTCTAGGTTATGCAATGATTTTTCCATAGAGTGTGATTCCAAGTTATGAAATTACATTTCCAATGAATGTGATTACAATTAATGTAATGATTAAAATATTTGTGATGAATCTACTATACCTATGTATGGTAATGAATCTTTCCTAACCACTATTATCCCTACTACCTATATCATCTCTATGATGCATGCCAAAGGTGACCTTTAAATCAAGTTATTTATCTCACTTTACAATCAAAATTATGAAATGATTAAATGAATAATAATTTCATCATAAGACAACCCATCACATGAATCATACTTAATTATAATTATCCTAAATTGTTTGTGATTCCTAATTCCAATTACTTGATTTCCATGGAGATCTTCATAATAATTTGACCAAGTATGTACTTTTTGGGGAAATATTTAAATAATGGAATGTTGTTATTAAAAACTTTACACAAAAGTTTAGAGGGAGAGGCCTTATATTTTGTTTGTATTCTTCCTATAGGGTCTATACCTTGCTTCAATAAATTAGAATAATATTTATTTCCAAATTTAATAAGAATAAGGTATCTAAATTCACATTGGAACATATATAAAATTACTATTTATGATTTAAAAACATTACATTGTTTAATATATCAACCCTCATATTTGAAAAAATAACTTATTTTTAGAAATGGAATTATATATCAACTTAAAAAGAGATCACTTTATAACTCTTACCATTATTTTTTGAAACTTAACATCAATGTTTTCAATTATGTTATTAATCTTAATTACAATTCACACAATTCAAATTCAAGAGATACAAGTACACCTTCACCTAAGAAGGAAGTCTCACATAAGGAATTCAATCCAACTACAACACCTTATAGATAAAAAAAATTCTAGTTAATTACCATAATAAAAGGAAAGACTCAAAGGACATGTATATAAGGGAAAAGTTAATATGAATGCATCTATTTAAAATATGAAGAAATTAATTAAGTTTGATAGTTTCAAAGATAGATCAAGTGATATTTTATAGACATCACTAAATAATAAATTGATAAAGTTACCTCCTAAGTATTATCGCCCTCCCCATCACCTTGAAAAATTTAGGGCAAACCCATTTTTAAATTATTATCGTATGAATGGACATAAAGATAACAATTGTTATGCATTGCAACAAAACATTTAACAACTTTTCAATAAATGGGACACTATATTTGGTACTTTTGACAATTGGTCAACAATATTTTCATCTCCATATTCTTATACTAATCATTCTAGGAAGGTTAAAATATCCCAAGACATTATTTTAAAGGAGCCAATGGTCACTCAAGCTTCTATGAAGCCACCAAAATAAGAATACCTCCTTATATATCCAATTTTACAATGATAAATATTTCATAGGACTTTCCTAAAAATGAACCAATGGTTGTTTGAACCCTTATTAGAAGTGAATATATGGAATGTATTGTTGTAGATGATAAGGAACAATGTAAGACATGTACAATTGAATTTATTAAAGATTTTGGATATGATGATAATGCCATGAGGCATGTTATGATACCAATTTATCTTGGGATTAAGACAATAGATACATTATTCTATGTAAAGAAGGTTATTCCACAAGGAAATATAATATTTAGATAATCATGGTTACAAAAAATGGAATAAGATTATAATATCATTAACATGACTACTTAATTCACTTTCCAACATGGTTTAATTACATATCATAGATATAAAGTAAGTTCAAAGATTAATATAGTTACATCTTATCCAACACAAGTGTGGGTACCAAACATAAATCTAGTAGTTAAGGATCAAAGAATGGAATAAGTAAATAAAATTACATAACAAGATCATGAAAATATATCATTTCAAATAATCATGGGATTAACACCAACTAATTTAAGATATTTATTAAAATTACTATAATGCATAATTACTAGTTATGAGTGGTTGTTCAAAGTATTTTTGCATAGCTTGTATGGCCATTTATGGGGATTCCATGAGTTAGTTATTTTACATATATACACAATGATTTAAATTTGATATCATTTTTTTCATTTCCATACAAATAATAAATAACGACTTAAAATACACAAAGTAGTTCATTAACACATGACATCATCTCATAAATAAAACATGCCAATGTAAAATGGAACATAAAATATAACATCATATGCATCTTAAATAGTATTTTACAATAACAAAGTATCAATTGATAATCATGGCATGATGCCCCTATCCCTCCATATCATCCACATCATCCCAAAATCTAAGACCTCTATAATATGATGCATCAATATCCATATTAGGACTTGTTGTCTCTAAATCTTGTAACCTAGAAGAGAGTGTTCAGTCCTCTCCTAGATTTAGGAAATGTTGGAACATTTCTAGTCCTATGGGTATGCCTATGGAGGAAATGGACCTCTATATTAAAAGGTATAGCTCCATGTATATGAGTCTCTACAAAAATACAATTTTTGGACCAACTTTCTCAAAGGGAAAAGAGTTAGAAATTTGCATAAAGGGAAATACTACTATAATAGGGGTGATACACCAAGACTACATTCCACATGAGTATCACATTCCAATGCATGATGCGACAAAAGCATAGACATTACTAAGATCTAATGAGTCTAATAGAAGTGTTTCAACATAGAGGTGAGACATGTAAGATAACACAAGGTAAACTTTACACATTATAAAACAATAGTACACATGCAAAAAAGCAATACACTTAGACACATACCATGTGACCAGCTAGATTGAGGACTCTTGTTTAGGCATGAATAATGAAGGGGTAGGAGGATGAAAAAACATCATAGGCTTCCACCATACATCACTTGCACACTCAAACAATCATCTAAAAACATGAAAGAAAATACCTATGGTAATGTCAAAAGGTAGAACGTGATATCATTCTAACAGGGCTCTATTGTACTGGGTGGTCTTATTTTCTCTAACCCAAGGGGATGTATATATAGTAAGAAGGAAGAGAGAGAGAGAGAGAGAGAGAGGAAATATTTTAGCACCAAGGAGAAGAATCAATTCTATTAGAAGTCTTCATCTTTAGCTACAATTAATTTTTCTAATGATGCTCATTAGGGCATTCTGATTGATCCATGTCACCCTCCTGAATGCCCTTGGCTTGCCCTCTTGGAGATGCTTTTTTAATGGCTACTTAATAGAATAGATCTATGTGGATATGGAACCAAAAATGGTTGATACTAATGGATCCACCTATTGGAGATTTGTTTTGGCACCCAACTGCTTCTCCTTGGCTTGTCATGATGCACAATGGCATGGAGAGAAGTTATTTTTTTCTATTTGGATTTGTCTTTCCCTTTTGATTAGTCCTCAAGGAATGACTCAGATTGGTGATTATAAGTCATTGATCTACTAGGCATGAATGCATGTGGATCATCCTCCATCTATCTTTGACAAGCCAATTATGCTCTAGCTCATGCCACATAGTAGCTTCTCATTTATCTAAACATGATGGTGAACCATGTTTTTTTAGAAATATTATTTCTGATAAAATGTCTTAAATAGTTCTTTTGAGTTTTCACTAAGTTTGCCTTCAAAAACTTTTTAAAGGACACTTTTGCCGCCAAAGATTCTTCAAATTTGTGAAAATTCACCTTCTGAAGGGTAGAGACCTTCATAAATTTGGAAATGTACCCTTAAAAAGGATGGAGTTACCCTTAAAAAAAGTTGAACTGGCCTTCAAAATAATTGAACTTCCCTTCAGTAGAATGGAGTGCCTTTTGAAAAAATTTAAGACTTTTACCCTGAGAGATCCAAGAGGCATTATCAAGACCATTTTGGGTTTTCTAAGCCTTATTACTTACTCACTTTAGACCTCTCATTGCTCACTACTTATAAAGAAATTTAAGACTTGCTCCTTGGAAAACCCAAAATCACGCATTGTTGAAAACTTGCAAAGCATTGGAAGGAGTAATTCAGGTTCATAAACCCAGATTACTTCTACTCATGAAATTTTTATAAGTTGAGTCATTCAAATAACCCAACTTGGTCTTGAGGAGTAACTCAAGTTTATGAGGTGCTAAGACTTGACTTGTGGAAAACCCAACTTACACCACAATGGAGCCAAAAAAATTTAGCCTCCTTGACTTGCAAATTTGGACCTCTGAAATGACCTATTCTTGTAACTGTTGTTTGGCTCTCCTTGAAAATGGTTGAACATATTGTACTGAGGTGAAATTTGTTCAACAGGACCTTAATATATATACTTACTATGTCTCTCCCAATCCTCATAAAAATCTAATATAACATGAATCATACCATGTTTAGCCTATAATCTATTATGCTCTGTTTGAAGTCATAAAAATTATGGAATAATGTTGTGTCCCAAGTCACCACTTATAGGTGGTGAAGTCATTTTATTATCTCCCCAACTACAATTTAAGCTCATCAAGATCACCTAAACATGCACATAGGCTATAATTGTAATGTAAAATCAATCAAGAAAATGTGAATGCATGCCTATAATCTCATCTATGTTCTCATGTAAACCACCAAGCATGACATCATGTAGGATATACCTCATCAATGTTTGAACACATTCATCAATTGTCAAAATCTAGTAAGCATCCCATAAAATGTCATATGACATTTAAAACACATCATCAACTACAAAACAAATTATAAACAAACAAAAAACTAATACACATGTATACATACATAAATCCATAGTGACTACATTAGGCTACCATGTTTACTGACCAACTCCTCCACCATATCCACCCTAAGCCTAAGGTATAAATCAAACTTCCTAAGATACAATACAAAATAACATGGTCAATAGTTTATACATCCAACATTAGTTATACTTTATGGTACATACTACATCATTAGTATTAAATATCATCATCGATTGATATACCCCACCCATACGACATGGGGCCAAATTAACATCACTTTAACATTATTTATCAACTAGAAATCAAACAACCATGTGGGTCCATGTCCATACATGTGCTTATAGAGCACATATTTTATAATCCTAAACTATTGAGTCACATTCTCATATTGAAACCTCTCAAAAACATTGATAAATTAGACATTTAACCAAATGCTAATGTAGTCACCTAAAAGTGGCATTTGAGTGCTAAGAGTGCTACTTGAGATAACATATTTCTAGATTATCCCTAGACCTATCCTAAATCCTTTTATCACACTTTTATAAAATTTGTGTAGACCACAAGCATCCATAGTCAACTAAAACATAGTCTTGAACCTTTATTCATAGATCTTATCCCTTTATGCCCAGCAATGTACCAACTAGAAATTAGTGCCAAATTAGGGACACTAGAGCCACATGGAGCTAGTGTGCCCATCGTGGCCTTAATATCCCTTATCTTAACTCTCATAAATGGATATTTTTTTCAAAATCTAAACCCTCTTAAGGTTGGCCTAATCCTATTGTATTATCTTCACAATCTATAAAACACTATAAATACATGAGTCTTATACCTCTATCCGCTAGATGGAGAATATATGCAAAAGACCTATTCAAACATGAAACAAGTTAATAAAAATCAAGGTTATTAATCCATATACTACCTTACTTATGCATACAACCATATACATCTTCCCTAATCCCAAATTTTAAATCTCAAGCACACTCAATACATTAAAAACCACTATCTTTTTATCATCACTTTCACTTACACTTCGTTTGGGATAACTACATCGGGCTTGATCCCTCCTTAGAATATTAGTATATAGTAAACTCTATTTATAGTAGGTTATTGAGAATGTCTAGCCTATCCTACTAATGAACACACATTTTAATATCATGACTTAGTTTTAAGGAGGATTATAGTTTGAATCATAAATTAGTGATTACATGCACAATATAGATTTTTAGACTTCGTGTGTGTAGGAACAAAACCTAGAAACATAGATGCAAGTCTACCTAGAATTTAAAAATAACCTTACACAAAGGACACTAGAACCATTTTAAGGACACTCATGGTACTAATATCCAAGTGTGGAGATATTTTATAGGAGAGGATCTGACATAGGGCTCCTATTGATGACACTTATACCTATTTGTATCCCAATTTTCAGCACTCAAATCTTCCATGTCATGTGTTTTCTAGATAAGTCTTTATTTGAAAATTTATTACTATTTTTATAAAGTCAAATAAATTCAAAATATATAACAAATCAATGGTTATTTATTACACATTATTTCATTGATTTATACTAATCATCCATTTAATCAAACATAGGATTCATATAGCTAAACCCTAAAAGGTTAAAACATTTGGTGAACCTAACTTACTTTGAATATTGATAAAAACCCTAGTTTACATTCTATAAAAAAATTTGCACTAAATTAGGGTTATAAACTTATATTTTATGATTTTTTGGCATAACCTAGCTCATTAAATTAATCTCACATTAGGGTTTACCTTGTTTAAATGTAACTTAAATTTTTGTAAGGCAACCCTAATTCAAAACCCTAACCCCAAATAACCCTAGGGTTTACTTATCCATAAATCATATTTAAAATCCATATATCTTCTAATTTTTACTTCATATAATCATGATCATAATGATAGTAGAGTTATTCACTTTTTTTATAAAGTCTAATACTTTCATTTGCATGGTTGTTCTCTTTAATTCAGAATGAACTCAAAAAAGACATAAACACATAAATAGATGATGTTTATATCATTTAAAATATATGTCATATATCATAACATTTTATTTTTATCTTATGTGGAATTACATTAAAAATTAAACCCATACACACGTAGAATATTTAACACATAAGATAACAATTATGTTTTATGTTTAAATTTCATATCTTATGCACAAGAATGAATCTCCTTCTCCTCCTCATCTCCATGAGGGTGATAGATACTTCACCTCTAACTAGGTACATGTTATAATTACTCCACAAGATGAATTTGTATACAATTTCACTATTACCCATACTCAATGTATTCACACCTCCTCCCTATAAGGTGTGTGCCTACATGTTTAATCAAAAATAGCTAAGGTTTACGCTTGTGAGATTATATGTGATCAAATTATCAATATGAGAAAGATAATTTTATGTTTAAAAAATAAGAATAAACTATTACAAGAAAATATTACAACATTAAAAAATAAATTTACAACCAAAAAGCCTCTAGGGCATAATAGTGTAAATCATGTATATACATCTTCACCTAGTCAGTTTATGGCAAACAATGTTACATATCCAAATCATAAATAAAAATAAAGTACATCTACAACTAGTGATTAAAAAAACATTCAAATTTCAAATAATATTTCAAGTGAGATACTAAGAGAAATTATTAAAGCTAAGTTGATCAACCTATCCCCTCTACACCCTGTAAGGAGATCCAAATATTATTGTGCATATCATAGAATGCATGGGCACCACACTAATTCATGTTTATGATTTAAAATGAAAATAAAATAGATAATGAATACATATGACCCATATAGTTACACTTCATCCAAAAAATATACAATGACATATCTACAAATTCAAAAAAAGTTAAATTCAGAAATAGTACAAAAATGACTAGCAAATCATAACTCAGAACAACAAAAGGTTCACAAAGCATAATCAGAATTAGAAATAGTACAAAAATAAAAAGTAAATCAAAAAAACATACCTCTCCAAAATGAGGATCAACTTTAAAAATGGTATTATTTTGGTCACAAATAGCTACAATAGTTTGATTATCATGGTCAAGGTTTGAGCAAGCAGGCCCAAAGCATCACTACTCTTATTCTCATAATTGATAATGTTGGTCAACAAGGTTTAAGGTTTATTTAACATCCTAAGGTAAATCATTCAAAAATATAGTTTATCAAGGCAAAACATCTAGATACATAGGACATGCTATATAAAAAACAAGAAGTTGCAAAGTCAAAATCATGCTAAGCCAAAAATCATTCTCAAACAACGATTTATAGCAAAAGAGCCTCCATAATACCATATGTCTATATTAAGCATAGTTTCAAAGGGAAAAATCATAATCAATATTTGAAAGAATAATTTAGAAAGGTTAAATCCATACTATGGAGTAGTTCCCTCTAGTATTTAGGTTATCATGATTCCAATGTCGAATAATCCTAGTGTAACAACATTCAACTATAACATAACATTCACACAACATGAGAGATTACTATTCCTATTTTTGACATAGGCCAAAGTGATAGTGAGTCTCCCATGAGACTCAGTGGTTAGTATGGTTTCTCTTCTCTTGTACATACTTTATTTTCTCTTACTCCTACATATTTTATTTTAATTTTATTATACATAGATTTTATCCAAAAAAATACAAAAACAATATAACATGCCAAAACACAAAAACATTCAAATATTACTCAAAAAAAACAAAATTTATAGATTGTATGCATTAATATGTTTACACTTCTTATACTTGTTAGACACTCTGTGTGTTATCTATCTTAGTATAATCATTTTTATCATACATACATGATTCACTTTTTCTTTTTTAGTGTCTATAGATTGCTTATAGGACTCATGTCCCCTAAATTGATCTAGACTTGTTATCATCTACCCACTAGAGGCATATACATTGATTTAGTATTATGCATTTGATACATCCACCCACTTGGGGGCATCTCATACATAGTTTTTATTACCAGGTTCTATTCTTACATTCCTTATATTCTAGTTTATGCATTGATATATATTGATATTGATCATTGCTACTCATACTCAGTTTTTTTATTGACTATAACTACTTTAAACTCAACATATGTACATCCTAACTCTTACATTGATTTGTAATACATTCATTCTTTCTTTCTTTCATTTTTATCTTTCCTATTTTAGCATTGATTATGTTTTATATGCTTCTTATATGTTAGGGTATTTCAATATGGCATTGCTCTTTGGATATATGTCAATACTATTCATGTATGCCTTGGACATGTGCCCATGTCCCTTGTGTGTGCTTTCCTGATTAGGTATGTAGACATTTGAACATGTCCTTCTATGTGGATATAAGCCAAATTTCTTGTTTCTTGCATATGTTGTCATTTGAACATGTCATTGTATGTATTCTACTCTCAAATTTAGTGACATATGCCTATGAACTCATACATTTACCCTTCCTACTTGGGTGTTATGATGGACATCATGCCCCATCCCCCTATGTAGTTACTCAGATATGTTATTATACACATTGACTACATATATATTTAAACCCTTATGCAATGCTATATATAACATACATATTAAATAACTTACTTATGCTCATATTCTCTTACATTTTGATGTTATGTTTGCACATTACATTGTATTATTATGCATCTATCATATATGTTATTGCTAAAACATTTTACAAAGTTATTTATTTTGAGGATATTTATTACAAAGTTGAAAATTTCCATCAAAAGAGGGGGTATTCATAGGGGTTTCTCATAGATATCATACTCCTACATTGTATTCATAGGACATTTTTAGCACATAGGATCAGTTTCAGGAAATCAGACACAGGTAAAACAAATAAAAAATAGGGAATCAACAAGTAGTACAGTGACTCAAATTTCAAACCAGGAAAACATTAGCACCACATAGAACTACTATCTAAGACATGGCACTACTATCTAGTATCCCTAGTTTTAGGGTATTTCAAATTAGCCAAAATAGTACACTAGGTACATTACATGTTTACATAGATACAACTATAGGTTTAATAGTTATACTTAGATTTTGCTTATAATCACACTAGTTCAATGTATATTTATATTATTTTATTGGATTGGGGTTATCTTGCATGGCATGATCATTCTTATATTTAGTTTAGATATTCAAATACACTCATTACAATTTAGTCCAAAATTAGTATACTCAAATTTCAAATTGGGGGCATGTGCATGACACATAGTTTTCATATACTTAGTTACACATAAGTTAATAACATGTAATGGCAAACTTCATATAATTATATATGGTTTATATGATTTACATCATATTTTAGTTTGTCACTAATTTCATGTCTTACTCCATCTATAATTATTAGCATTCTCAAGTGGCCCAAATCTACCTAATGTACCTGGGTGGCCATAGAGATGATATACATAGTTAAATATACCCAATTAGATATTTCCGTCACTTTGCATAGTTAAATTTTATATGCACACACTACACACAGGTAGGAAATGATAAATTCATAACTTTTTGAGTTCTTAATCCACCCACATAAGAGAGTTAGACACACTTCCAATCCAATCCAAACTATTCACAGGTCATGATCTATCATGTAGGGGTGGGTAATTATATATTAAAAACTAGATTGAGTTATTGAGCCACTCACACATGAGGATTGAGCAAGCTACTAGCTTATTCTAAGATATTCAATGATTTGATCACTATCTACACACACATAGGTTATCACTAGGTTCATGCATTGGTTTGCATACACAACAAGGCATATTCATTCCTTTCCTCTTTCCTATCTCTTTACTTATCTTTTCTCAATTACTTCTTTATTTATAATCGTCTTTTGCTTTTGATATATCTTAGGTAAGGACTAATTTATTTACATTTCAAAACAAGTCATGCTTTGGATCATGCTTCAAATATGTAGACCCAACTTCACATACTTAGACCTAGCTACACAAGCTTCACTTATGAGGTAAGTCTAGGTACACTTCTTTTTCCTTTATACTAGTTATTTCACTTTACTGTATTTCTAACATAAAAGGTGGGAAAATGTAATCACCTAAAAGTGACATTTGAGTGTTAATAGTGCTACTTGAGATAAAATATTCCTATCTTGTCCATATACCTATCCTAGATCTTTTCATCACACCTTTCTAGCCTTACATCCTTAGCTAAAACATAGTCTCAGACCTTCATTCCTAGATCTTGACCCTTCATGCCCATCAACCTGCTAACTAGACATTATCACCACATTAAGGACATTAGATCCACATGGATCTAGTGTCTCCAACATGGCACTAATCTCCCTTTTCTTAAATCTCCTGAATCTATACATTTTCAAAAGTTAAACCCTCCTAAGGTTAGCCTAAGCATATTTTATTATCCACACAAGCTACATAACACTATAAATACATGAATTTTAGACCTCTATCAACTAGATATAAAATAAATACAAAATGCTTATTTTAACATGAAATAAGTGGAATAAAATCAAGGTTATTAATCCCTATTTTGACATAATTCTTCATACTACCATCTACAACTTCCCTAAGCCTATATTTTATAAATTTTCAATCTTGAACACACTCAAGGCATTCCATACCACTATCATTATATAATCATTTACACTTGCACCAGCACTTAGGTGGGGAGAACTACATCAAGCTTGATTCCTCCTCAAAGTATTAATATGTAGGTAACTCTCTTCATAGCGGGGTGTTAAGGATGTCCATCTTATCCCACTAACAAACACACATTTTTATCTCATACCTTATAAGGAGGATTAGAGTTTGCATCATAAATCATATATTATATGCACAATATAGAGTTTCAAACTTTGTGTACATAGGATAGAACCCAAAAAGATAGGTGAAGGTTGTAAGAATTGATAAACCAATATATATGATCTAGATATGAAATTGATTAGTAAAGCATATAAATTAATATTGAATAATTGACATAGAACATAAGTATTTACTATTAAATAACCTTAAAGAGGGAAAAAAAAACCCACCAATGTGATATTTACATATTTGATAAACTCCATATCCCAATACAAACTTCTCCTTCTCACTTATTCACACAGTGCTTCACAAAACACAAGTTTAATAAGTTTGAATATGATAAAAGTTTATTATTTAAGAGATGATTTCACAATAGGGTAAAACCCTATCTATATTAAAATATCAAAATAGGTTATTGTTGTAAAAATAGCAGGTATGTCTATCCCAAAAATCCAATTAATTAAAATATTTGGTAAGTATTAAATAACCATAATAATTTTATTTATTTTCATGAGGTTTCTATCTTACATTGATAAATAATATATTATCATTTATTTAATTAATTACCAATGTAATTTAAGGGTTAATAATTACCACTTAGACATTAATTACTCTAACACTCCCTCTTAATGCTAATTGGGGATAAATTTCATAGCGACTTCAAAAAAGCAATTATACTATGTACACAATTGAAAGATTTAAAAAACTTCATCATGCCAAACATGACCTTTTGAAATAAAAGGAATTATAATCCATAAACCTCTCAAAAGTAAGTTTAAGATAGCATGATCATGAGACTACATCTCAAAGTTTCTCATGAATAAGCACTAACCATTTTTAGAGGCTTTTATAACATAAGGACATCCATTACAATGTATCCTTTTAATTTATTGAGGTACAAAATTAAAAATTCCACACAAAGTTTACTTAAATTGCATAAATTTCACATGAAGTTTATAATGCTTTACAATGAGAAGTATATAGAAAGAGAAGTAACACATGTCTATTAGGAATTGGCAGTATCATGCACACTCCCCGTCAATGGAAACTTTGAGAGGCCTAACATTGCATTAAACTGACAAAATTTGGTAACACCAAGTAGTTTTTTAAATATATATGTCACTTGTTCATCTGTAGGATAGAAATACAAATCAATATCACCATTGATGAATTTCTCTTAGGTAAAATGCTCATGAACTTTAATATACATAAATTGTTGGTTTTGTGCACCTACACAAAACTTAAACACATATCCAAACATAAATTCATGATAGTTTAATATGGTTAGCATCACAATAATGATATACATAACAATATGTCATATATTTTTCTTTGGTAAAACACATTTTAAAATAATCATGTTATATTTTAAGCAAACAAGATCACTACTTTGTTTAAAAGTTAGTGAAAAAAACATAAACCATTGGGTGTCTCTAATATTGACAAGATGATCATCCCTAACTATTTTGTGATGTGCATATAATAATTTACTAAAAATATGATATTAATTTTAACCAAACATTATATATCATATTAGAAATAACTCATTTTATCATTTGAGTTTTATCAAAAAACTTTTCAAGTTTAATATGCTTTAATAAAAGATTGAGGTATAATCTCTCATACATAAAATATGGATAATTTTAGCATGAAATACCATAATCTAATAAACCAAATATGAGACTGAAATAAATAAGTTTAGGGATGTATGAATAAAATTCTTAGTAAAGTAATTATGAAGAGCTAATAATATAAACTCCATTTACACTTTACATTTCATAACATATCTTATTATCAAACGAAGCGTATAAGGATGTTAGAATAAACAATCAAATGATAAAATAATAAAATGAGAGTATCTAATAAATTGAAATAAAAAATATCCAAACTCACTAAGCATGATCTTCTTATCAGATGTAACAACTAAAACATGATCATTTTGTTAAATTAAGCATGATGTTATGCATATAATTTATTTCAATGCTAATTGAATTGAAAATAATCATAATATCTATATATTTTTTTTGATTTATCATCTAATACAAAATATCTCTTGCAATATAATTTTAATATGTTATTTTCAAGAATCAATACTAAATCATGTTACTAAAAAATAAAATGTAGATGAGACACTATCAATATAGTTAGTATCTCTAAAATAGCAATAAAATAGTTTTATCAAAACAAATGAAATGCTATGTGCATTCATGTATTTTTGATGTATAAAATTAAAAGTATTAATTATGTATTATATTCATAACATGCACAATAGTATTCATGGCTTAGGCCCATCAAAATATAGGAACATTTGTAGATTGTAACATGTTCTATCCATTTCTATGATGGTGAGGTTTTTACTTTTAGCAATACCATTTTGCTGAGGGAAATAGGGATTTATTAGTTATGTAAAAGGAATTAGAATATTTACTAAAATATTCACCATCATTATCAGTTCTTAATCTCTTAATATAAAAATCATATGCATTTTCAACATTAGCTTTAAATTCTTTGAATTTAGATAACACATCAAATTTGTTTTTAATGAAAAAAATAGTTCATTATAATGTAATTAGAAATAAAATCAATAGAATACAAAGAACCATTAAGAGATACAAATTCAATAGGTCATATAACATCACTATGAATCAATTCTAAAGGATGAGAGGAATTTGCATCATGATTCTTGTGAAAGAGGTTAGTATATTACTTACCATGTAATCAACCCTCACAAGTTTCATGACAAGAGAGAATAAAAAGAACTCAAACAATGAGATTATTTGTATACATATAATGTAAAATTATAAAATTAACATGTCCTATTATTTCATGCCATAATTGAAATTCATTATTACTATACAATGAAAGAAAACATGTAGAAGGAGAGAGGATATATAAACCATTCATTTGAACACCTTCAACAATTAAGGAATAAAATTTATTTTTAATGGACCAAATATATTTAAGTAATTTCATAATAAAATTATCATTTATAATTTGAGAATAATATATAATTTTTTTAAGCTTAGGTACATAGAAATGTTATTTATAGTAACAACATTTGAAAACTTTATTTTTTCTTATCTAGTTACTTCTAAAAATGATTATCTCCTAAGTAAATTCTTTCATATATATATATATATATATATATATATATATATCTAAAATCACACAAAATATTAGATAATTAAGTCATATGGTGCGATGCACTACTATCTAACATCCACTCATTTTCATTTGAAGTTGCAATAAAATAGTATATAAAGTAATACCATTATGATCATAATTGTTATTCTAGTTAGGGTTTTGATTCTTCTACTTATTTTGATTAAATTTATTCCCTTTATTATTTTTAGAAAATTTATTTTTAATTCTATCTTATTTTTGTAACAATTTTTTCTTCTATGACCAAATTTACCACATAGATTGTAATTTTCATTAAACTTAGGTGTATGATTCTTATTACCAGATTTCTTATTCCCATTTGAGCCAAAATTAGAGTTAGATTTTTAGTTATTATTATAAAAAACATTATTTAAGGTGAGAAGTCCCTAAGTATCATTCTCTTTAGAATCAAAATTTGTCATAGATTTCTCTTCTTGAATTAGGAGAGCAAACAAAGTGTTAAGGTCAAAGATGTCTTACTGAGTTTGACACTTAGAATTCAAAATTGAAATAAAATTTCTAAATTTTTCATGAATATTTAACTGAATTATAAAATAAATTAATAGATATTGAATCAAATTATAAGTACATTCATCTAATTGAGCTTTAATATTTTTAATTTTAGCAATAAAATTCATAACTTTTTCATCACCTTTCATAAGTGTAGTTAGTAATTTAAGGATTAATTTAATAATTTTTGAGAGATGAGTTCCCTCATGCATATATTAAATGAGCTTTCAAGCATCGTTAGGATACTCTTAATTATCAATGTAGATAAGGAATTCATCCTTAACACTGCACAAGATAATATATATAACTTCTTGTGATTTTTATTGAAATACATTGGTAAACTCAGGAGTCACATGTCATTCAAAAAGGGTTTTTTTAGTCCCAATGACAATATTCCACAACTTACGGGCCATAAATTCATATTTAAAATTAAATTTTCATATATTATAGTTATTTCCATTAAGCATTTAATATGTATCTAAGTAAAAAAGAAGTGAAGCCATAACTTTCCTTTAAATAAGAAAATAAACAAATACTTAAAATGAAACCTTTTAGTGTGAATTTTAACTTAAATTGATATTAAAATAAATTTGAAAGTGTAAACACATAACAATTATTCAATTTAATGCTAAACAAATTAAAAAAATTGTGAAAGATTGTAATAAAATAGAGTGTCACAAAAATATACTAATGTAAAAATAATTTTATGAAAAATAACCTTTTTAATGAATTTTTATACTTTAATTATAAAATAAAGTAAATAACAAGTGAAACTATACTTAATCACATAATGTAGATGTCAAATAATGCAATAAATTGATTTAAAATTACACAAAATTAGGTATCAAAAGAGTCATACTCAGAATGACTACTTAGACATTATTATTTAAAAAGCTATAAAATTTATAGTATAAATTTTAAAAACACAAAATGGACTACGTAGATGTGTCTAGAAGGTGCCAAAACCTAGGGATCGATTGGTTACATGACTATGTTTGACAAACTATTCACTAAGTTAAAAGTTGAAATAAGTTTGATAGGTTAATTAGGGTTCAGACACATGAAATGATAGCACATAAACCAATATATATATATATATATATATATATATATATATATATATATATATATATATATTTAAAAAAATAATTTGACCAAGTCAAAAAATATTGATTCTAGGGGGTTTTGAACACACAACCACCATATTTATAAGTTTCTAGTAAAAGTATTACCACCAACCATTCTAGAACCCTTTATTGAATTTTTACATGCCTTAGTTAATATTTAAATCCTTTTTTAGTTGAATATATATATATATATATATATATATCATGCTTGTAAAAATATTTTTAAAAAAAAATCTATTTACTTTTTTTAGTAAAAAATAATTAAACACTATGGGGTCGGGGTTGCATGGAAATTAAAGATTTAAAAAATAAATAATTTTTTAAATACTTATTTAAAACAATATAAAATAGAATTACCTATAGCATACAACCTGGAAAATAATTGCACTTAGGTAAAAGTTTAGATTTTCATAGTACCCTAAATCAGCCACGAGAGACCTCAAAATTTTGTTAGTCTTCCTAAAATATTGGTACAAGGCATGTTAGAAATTTAAAATATAATTTTTTATAAATAATTTAGTGTTTTTAATTACCATGTATAAATATGGCACCCCTATAGAAGTTTTGGAAGCCCCAGAACCTTGTACTAACCACCAAAAATCCTAAAATTTGTTTCAATATTTTAGATTTTTAATTATGATAATGAAGAAATTTTAAAAATTATATTTTAACTAAGAAATAATTTTTTTTATTGTCCCAGATTTATAATGGCACCTCTTTGTGTGAGTAAAAATTCCTAGATCTCCAACTAATAGCTTCAAGGTTTGTGGTAGTGTTTACACATACAAATGAAGAAGATAAAACCACTAGGCACATATAATAAGAAACTAGACCTCTTCCTCTATGCCATACACAAGATTGAAGTAGGATTTTAAAATAATTATAAATATATTATAAATTGAATAAAATCTCAATTATTTCAACTCAATATAATATGCTTGTTAATTAAATCCACTCACCAAACTTTGAAACTATGTAAGGATCGATAAACCAATATATAGGATCTAAATATGAAATTGATTAGCAAAACATATAAATAAATACTAAATAATTGACATAGAACACAAGTATTTATTGTGGGAAAACCTCAAAGAGGTCAAAAACCCACCAATGTGATATTCATATGTTTGAGAAACTCCACACCCCAATACAAGCTTATCCTTCTCACTTCTTCACACAGTGCTTTACAAAACTTATAGGTTTAATAAGTTTGAATATGATAAAAGTTTCATATTCAAGAGATTATTTCACAATAAGGTAAAACCCTATTTATATTAAAATATCAAGGGAGGTGACTGTTGTAAAAATAGTGGGTCCATCTATCTAGAAAAGCCAATTAATTAAAACATTTGGTAAGTATTAAATAATCATAATAATATTATTTATTTTCACAAGGTTTCCACCTCATGTTAATAAATAATATATTATTATTTATTTAATTACCAATATAATCTAAGGGTTAATAATTACCACTTAGACATTAATTTCTCTAACATAGGTACACCTAAAATTTAGAAACAGTCCTACACAAGGGACACTAGTGCCATTTTTAAGATAGTATAGCCACATAGTGTTACTATCCAAGTGTGGCACTACTATCCAGGAGAGGATCTAATATATGGATCTTGTTGATGACACTTAGACCTATTCATATCCCAATTTTTATCACTCAAATTTTTTGTGTCGGGTGTTTTCCATATAAGTCTATATTTACACATATTTATTACTATTTTTAGAAAGTCAAAATCTATAACAAATTAGTGGTTATTTATTGCATATTATTTCACTAATTTAGACTACTCAGCCCTTTAATCAAACTAGGATTTACATAGCTAAATCCTAAAAGTTTAAAATAGCTAACATGTATTCATCATAACTATATGCCACCCTAGGGCCAACATATGCACCCTCTATATGGCCTCCATGTGTGTGTGTGTGTGTGTGTGTGTGTGTGTGTGTGTGTGTGTGTGTGTGTGTGTGTGTGTGTGTGTGTGTGTGTGTGTGTTTTAGGATGTACCCAATCAACACAAGGACCTCCAACCATTTATGTGAATATGGTAGGCTCATTAGCCTATACATGTAACAAATTATCTTATATAAAACCCCCATTATAATCCTCTTAAGTAAATAAATAGAAATCCATGTATAAGTGGACCAACATTGTGTGTCCCCAAGAATATTTAGTGCAGTGCTCCTAAATATTCAATATAATCTAATGACTAGGCTATAATATCACCATACCACATTCATCTAAAGCTATTAAAGATATAAAAATAACACAAAAATATATCCTTATTTTTAGAAGATTAAATATCATAATATTTATGAATAACATAATATTAAAACCCACTCTATATGATATCTCTTAGGCATGCACAATCATATAACAATGTTCACATCTAATTGAGTGCAAGCCCTCCACCCCATTTACAACTAAATGATTACCTACCATTGTAAATATTAATATATGTTAAACATCATTTACAATCATAGTAATATCTTTGATAGGAATCTAAAATTTATAGATATCTATGTTCCACCTCTTAGCTAACAAAATCATTAGATGCATGTCATATGTCATGTGACAAAGATGAGAAACATGGCCTAACCCATTTTTATCCAATATCTATTACTAAATATGTATAATGGATAACCCATGTACTGCCTCCATATTCTAACCTTTACAAAACTCTTGCACATGCATATCATTGTACAAAAACAAATATATGACATCAGATCCAACATATATCACTTATGCAAATCAAATATATATATATATATATATATATATATATATATATGAATATAGTAATCCATATTTTTATTAGTCCAAAAATCATACATCATAGTATATACCCTTGTGGGAGACATGTTTTGTTAGAATATTGGATGGATTCAACAAGAGGACACCTCAAAAAATCCTAAAACTATTCAAAATTACCTTAAATTTGATGTTTTTTCAAAAACATACTAAAATTTTTATCAAAAAAATGATACTTTTTATATTACCATATTTAAATGTTGTTGTTCCTATAATTCACTCTCTAGTCACTTGAATCACATTATAACAACCTAGTTTTACAAAGGCAATGTTACTCTCATAACGCAAATATCAATCAAGTAATGTTCAAATTGTAGACACTAAAATATGGTATTTGACACTTAGAAATGTCAATCTTGATCTAAACTTGTCCTACATGACTTGTACATCTCCCAATAGTTCTTACTTGCCATTCCCACACAACTACATCTTAGTAATTAACCTGTTCCATTCTATATTTTTGTCAGTCACTTATAAGAACATTCCAGTCTATGCTAAATTATGGAAATATCTTGCCCAAACATTCCTATACTACCATATTTTCATTTCTATCTCCCAAAAAATAACATCAAACTCATATATTAACATCAACATTAATTTCATAAATCTAGCATTATTTCCCTTAGACTATCAATGGTTATTTTTCAAAATCAACCCTTTCCCATAGGTCCATGCATTCACCTAACTTGTTAGTGGCATGGTAAATTAACCAATTGTGTGTGTATAAACACAAATCAATTTCAATACTTTAAATAATCTATAATTATCAAGTACTTATCAATCATGTATATTAAGAAAATATTCCCTAATTTTATCAAATTATAAATCAAGCACTAGGAGTAGTCATAATCCAAGTCTGAAACACATCAGGACAAGTCAAGTGCCAACATTGTCAAGATCAAATCCAAATTTGTGGGTGCATCCATATAGTGAAAGTGCAAAATTTCAAATTCACACTAAGGGGAAGAACTACATAGCTTGACTTTCTTCTTTATAGTATTAGATACATGGATAGTAGTCAATATTTAGTGAGGGTGATTGGGGTCATCTCAACCTAATTACACTTCCTCTCTTTTTATATGTTTTCATCCTTCACAAGCATACCTAAGGTTTTAAGAAAAAACAAATTTAATGTTTGGAATTTTTCATGTAGTTGAGAGTCATTGATCACACATAAATATAAATATCAGATAGGTGCATTACACTATATAGTTAGAAAGATAATTGTAACAACCCCTCAAGGTTAACTAGAATTAGGTTAAATTTTTTTATTCAATAACAAATTACTTTAACTAATTTTAGCACTAATGATATTTAACTAAATGCATCATTTAAGTAAACTACATTATTAACCATCAGGTTAATTGGTTGATTCATTTAGCTAATGATCATTGAATAATAAATATTTATTTGCTTTCACAAGTACAATATAATAAAGTACTAAATTATCCAAGTTAATAATTTAGCCACTGCTAACTTAAATATCACAATAGGTACAAATATAAAAAACCAACTACTATTGTTATAAAATTAACAACAAATAGTGCAAGTATATAATATTACATATCTAAATATCATATTAAAATTATATAATGTTCCAAAGAACATATGAGTTTAAATGCACTCATTAATATCTATAACTATTCTTAAGTAAATAATCTATCAGATGATTGTTGGAAGGGGGAGAATATCATCTGAGTGATTTTCCATACCAACCATGGACCATTGATCTCCTACACAATCTCCCAATAAGGGAATGGCCCTCCCTTCATGGATGGCTAGATAATGATAGTACAAAAATCAAGAAAGTCAACTAGAAACCCATGTGATGTAAGATAACTATCACATGCAACATATCATAAATAAATATGTTTTAACATGATATTAATACATGAAAATTAAATCAAATAGGTGAATTAAAAATGTTCAAAACATAAACATTACTTTGGCCAAAATTTTAATGTAATTTTATAGATCTCAAGGTTAGCCAAATTCACACACACAACTCATTCAAATAACCTCAATTTATCTATTAGTGGAACTAATTAAGTACATGAATTCCATTACACCTACCTATTTAATGACATTAATATCAGCTAAACATATCAAGTCTAAAATCCATAGTTTTCAAACATATATAGATTCACATAAAGAATATCATAGCATGTATGAATTTAAAGAAATCATATTCTCACATATATTCCATTATATGCATTTAAATGCTATAATTTAGCTAACTAAATTTAATTAAACCCTTTTAGATAAAACAACTGATTTATTTATCATCTAAATAATAGTAACAATCATTTAATTATCTATCAAATTTTATGATCTTTTTTCTTTACAAACAAACTTTCATCTAGGTTTATATTTCTCATAAAATGCTAATAAATATATACATAATTCTTTGTTTCCTATAATAGTCATATAAAACCCCAAAATTCATGTATTAAATATTCATTTTACATTATTTTTTATTTGATAGGGTAAATACTTTTGAAACTAGAGCTATGAACTGGGACAGTGAGGGTTTTGACTACTAACCCACATCTAGATACAACTAATAGGGTGTCAGATCCCCCTAACTACCAAGTTTAGCATCAAGGGTTTGAATCCCCCAACTAACAACAAGAGAAGTAGAGGTATCTTCGACCATGGAGAGACAAGAGAACGTGAGGGTTTTAAGGATCCCATAACCTATGAGTACAAAAAAAGGGTTTTAAGGCTCCTTCAACCTTTAATAAGTGGAGTGAAGTCCCATGACTAAGGTAAGACATGAATGTTTTAAGGCTCCCTCAACCATTAACAAGTAGAGTAAAGGTCCCATGACCAAAGAAAGTCAAAAGACTATTGAAGGTTTTAAGGATTCCTACAACTAGGGGTTTTAAAGGTCTTGTAGCCTAAAAATACACAAACGTGAAATTAAATAATTAATCTTGAAGGATATTCACCTTTCATTGTGACTTATCTAAGGATACTACATGCCATAAAAATTGTCAGTGAAGGAGGTCTTCTACCATCAAGATCTTCTGCATGACCTTCATGTTGTAAATTCATAGCAAGTGGATTTATCTTCCCACTAAGATTTACATTTAGGCCAAGTATAACAAGAAACATGTTATAAAGAAAAGGTCCAATAAGAAGATGAGGTCTTCTACCTCTTGGGCTATTCACACAGCTTCTACACAATTGAGTCATAATATTTTTAAAGAACATGAAGGTTTTAAGGGTTCCCACAACTAGGGGTTTTGAGGCTCCTATAACTTGTGAGTACAACAATGGGGGTTTAGAGGCTCCCCCAACCTTAAACCAATAGATTAAATTTGTAATGACCCAAGTGAGACTAAAGAATGTGAGGGTTTTCTAGGGTCCCACAACTAGATACTTTGAGATCCCATAACCTGCATAACATAAAAAAGTTATTACTCTACAAACTAGGACCCTCAAAGGGGGCATCAGGGTCTTCAACATAGCCTTCAAATAGTAGAGTTCTAGCAAGAGGGTTTACCTTCCCTCTAAGATTCACATCCTAGAAAAACACAATAATAAACCAAGTATAACACATAAGTTCAACTGGAAAAGGAGGTCTTTCACCTCTTGGGACATCTACTTCACACCCATGGAGGTGGATTCCTCCATCATCTATGCTAGGAAAGTAGTGTTTGGTTGGAACTCCAATATCCATTTTGATCTAAATTGACTTAAACTGATATGGGTTCTCTCTAAATTTGATCTTCCTACATAAACTTGTAGCTTAAAGAACATCCGAGTGAACTCCTCTATCATCTATGTTTAACTAGTGAAAGAGGACCACATTAAGGCAAGGTCCTCCAAAAATACTAAGCTTCCCACTAGGATACATAATCTTTATGAAGCACCAGGAGGTTTTGAGGCTCTCATAGCCATAGACCATGAAGCATGAGGGTTTTAAAGAACCATAACTAGGGGTTTTAAGGATCTCGTAACCATAAAAACCAAATAGCTAGGTCCACTTAGATTTAGTAAAAGGCCTTCCACATAGATTAGATATAAGATAAAATTACCATTATCCAAGTGAAATAAAAGGAAAACCCAATTTTCTAAGAAATTAAATAGGGTCAAAGCATGGCTTCCTTTGAAAACCTTACCACATAAGAAAATAGGGGAGTGGGTTCCTCTAACACCCAACATGCCCCAATATAAAAACTAGGGGTGGGATCCTCTATCTTTCACCTGATCCAAGTACCATAAAATAATAGCCTTACCAAAAGAGAAAAACAAGCTAGAGGATGACCAGCCACCTCCCTTGCAAAAAGTGTTATCAAGCCCAACCAAAGAGCAAGACCAAGACATACCAAAATATTTGCCACCATAAACTCCATAAGGAGGAATGCCTTTGGTGGTCTTCTATATCACATTAAAGGTGGAGGATAAAGGAGGTAAATTTTTGAAGCCTCCCCTGCTTTGCTTTCTCTGTATCCTGAGTAAGATGCCATACAAAGAGTAATAGTTGGTAATAAATCCCACACCGATCCATACAAAAGAGTGTAGGTCTACTTGGAGTGGTAGGGGTTTTCTGTCTTCTATAATATACTTGAATTGAGAGACTAAGAAAATCCCCATCATGAAAATACCCTCATCCACTTTAAACTCAGATCTATCAACACCTCATTCAAAACTCCATTTGGTTTGGATTGAGGCATGAGAGATGAAGATCCTCTAGAGCAAACACAAAGATCATGTAGATTCAAAAGTGTAGCCCAAGAGCTGACCAATTGGCTAAATAAATTATTCCTAGCCATTTCTATCACTTTGAAGTGAACCTAAAGCCAAAACACCACCATTGGCCCACGTGTAGACTCTGCCAAATGTATCCCAAACTATAACCCTACCTCCATACTCCATCTAGATCTATAGAGTGGGTGGTATAATTGGCAAATGAAACATATTAATGCTTTTTAATCTCATCCCCTAACTCCCATACTCCTAGGCATCATCATCTTCTCCATCTCCACCCTCCTCACTTGTAACTTCCCACCTACTACTTGGTTTTGAAAAACTACCCATTACCAGTGTCATCACAGTCCTTTTACATTATAAATCCCCAATAATAACTACTATTAAATACTCATATAATAATTATCATCATACTAGTAATTATGCAAAACACATTATATATAAGTTTATTTACAAGTAAGACTTATAAATAAATATAATATTAATAAACCCAATTAAACATCAGATAGTTTAAAGCTTCTAAAATTTGTATATATAATAGTTATGTGTGTGTCTGTCTATATATATATATAAACACACAAACAAATATATACAGTTAGTCTAATGGAATTAAAACCTTTGATCATCTGATACACACGCGCGCGCGCGCGCGCACACACACACACACACACACACACACACACACACACACACACACACACACACACACACACGATTTGAATTAAACAGTCCATTTAAATAATTTCATTCAAACTACAAGATTAAAACAACATTAAAATATTTTAAAACATTAATTCATAAATTTAATGTTTCCACCTATATATATATATAATTACACGGTTTGAATTAAACAGTCCATTTAAATAATTTCATTCAAACTACAAGATTAAAACAATATTAAAATATTTTAAAACATTAATTCATAAATTTAATGTTTCCACCTAATATTCTATCAAGATCATGATATCCAAATGTATCATAAATACCAAAAAATAACTATAGGATCAACTCACATTTATACAATATTTAAGTCGATCCTATAACTATGATAATAATCATAATTTAATAATTCAAGATTATATTTTGTTTTGGTAAAGACAGTCATTTAATCATTATGAGAAAATTTGAAATTTTATCCCAAAATATCAAATATGACTTTAAATCAAAATAATAAAACCAAATCCCTCAATAACCACCAAACCAAAAAATTGTTTCCAAAAACATTCCATTCTATAACCAATCTAACATTTATGTAGGCAAAAGTCACTAATATTCACCTATATCTCATCCACAATCATTTTACCACATAATTCTATTTTGAGGTCAAATCGACTTGAGTCCTAATCCAATATTTATTTAAAATATAAAAATTACAAATGGTATGATTAAACAATTAACTAACACCTTGCCCTCAAGAGTTTCAAAATTCAAATACAACCAAACCCCTTTTACCTAGAAAATCTAATTCAAAAGAGACATAAAATGAACATGAAAGATCCCTTATACCTAGTTTATTCCATTCACCTAAAAATCAAATTAATTAAACAAATTATAAATTCTAAATCATTTCCTTTTAATCTATATCAAAACACACTAACATTAATAAAACCCATAATTTTCCTTAGCCTTGAAATACATTATACACATAGTCATGACTAGCAAAATCTGGCTTGCTTATACTTTACCCTGTAAATGGGTCAAACCCATCCCCATGGTCACTTAAAAGTAACCCTAATATAATTTTTTTTTTAAAATTACTCATTAACTATTCCCAAATTGTTTAAATAAAAAATAAACACAAAATTCTTTTAAACCCCAGCCACCCTAATTTCTAGACATCACCAAAAACACTATGCACATAGTTGTGTACAAATGGGTGGGATATATAAGTGTTCATCTTTGTGGATGGTCCTTAATAATTATCAAGGTCACACACACACACACACACACACACACACACACACACACACACACACACACACACACACACACACACACACACACACACACACACACACACACACACACACACACACACACACACACACACACACACAAACACATTTTAAATAACTAACAAAATTCATCAACCCATTTTAACAATCAATGGCCCAAAAACCAGAGTTCTATAAATATCATTTCAAGATGATAAAAACTAAAATAATAATATTAACAAACCCTACATATAAATAAAGTATAGGTATTGGAAGACCAAATCCTTCCTCTACAAATATATCCTAATCAACCTCCTCTTCTTCTCCAAACTCTTGACCTCCATATATCTCCATCTATTTCTAATTTGCATACCAAAATCCAAAAAAAACTCCATAAAACTGGGTCTTCACAAAATGAATATGTAGTTTCATTATTATTTTCTAAAATTTTGGCATGATAGCTCACCAAAAACCCTCAATATTCCAATTATTCCAATAGAATAATATCATGGAAAAACCATGCAACTAACCAAGTATATGTTTTTTAAATGATGGCTTCTAAGAGTCTAGAATCGAATAATTTGAACCCTAGATTCTTCAAATATGCCAAGGTAAATAATCATATTAACAATGTAGTTTCTAATATTATTTTTTTTAAAAACAAAATAATCATTTCTTTTTAAAACTATAACCTTTATACACTTCAAACACAATCTAAGGTAAGCCATCAACCTTTACAAAATAATAAGACTAAAGTTAATAAAGCAACCCTTCTCATAACTATTAAATATGTATATATTAATGAAATGAATTTATCATCCATGATTATAACATATAAAATATTTATATCATGCTAACCATTAAAATATCAAACATATTAATAACCATTGCAATCATGCCAAACATGGTATTCTAACTAGGTAATACTAGCCACAAGTTCGATCATTACCAAGACATTAATGCACAAGTTCAAACCATTATATACATGGATTATAACCATGAAAAACATTAAAATAAGAAAGGACACTTTAGAAATTATTAAATCCATATACATTAATGATAATCAATCATTACAAAACAAGAAAAAAATGTTAAGCAAGAACACATAGTAATCTAATTCATGCTATGAATAATAATATTAACCAATCAACAAACACATGAAAAAAATAAACTAAGTGGTGTGTATAAGGGTTCTAATTTCATTCTCTCATCCCCCACTCATCTCCACCTACTCCATCCTCTCTGAGGATACACTCCCTCATTCATAGTTAGGAGGGTGGACTTCATCTTGTAATCACCTAAGTAAAATAAATAGTAGTTAGATCATATATTTACATAATCATAATAAAATAATATAACTAAATAAATTGCATAATAATGATCATAACGTACCATAACAAAATATGACTAGTTAACAAAATGTTAACAATCATGATCATAAGTAATATATATTATCTATAATTAACATATTTCTATTATAACCATTTAACATAATAAATTAACTAATCATTAATCACAAAAATTAGTAATTAATAGATTAATGAGTCTAGAGGAAAATTAGGATGTAACATCCTTCCCCCCTATTGGTTCCTAGTTGTACACCTCTAGGATTCATCCTTGCACACTTGAGAAAATGGAAAACATAGATGATAAACTTGAATTATGTCATTATATACGTGGAAGGGTTTAACATCTAGATGGAATGAATGTAGATAATGACTAAAAGACATTGATAGAGAGTATGGTTAGCTCCTTGCTACTTTTAATTCTGCTTGAACCAAGGTGAGAGGACCTATAGGTTATCTTGCTTGTATGGAGGGATATTATATTTCAATATTTAAGGGGATTATTTGAACATAAACAAAAATATGATTAGAGCATAA
Source organism: Torreya grandis (assembly GCA_037957365.1). Lineage (NCBI taxonomy): Eukaryota > Viridiplantae > Streptophyta > Pinopsida > Cupressales > Taxaceae > Torreya > Torreya grandis. Next base: position 938,992 of record JARHVA010000924.1, read on the forward strand.
ACAAACTTACACAGTCCACTCAGGAAGAGTTGTCATACATACTAGGAAAATGCTTCTAAATTAGACACAAGCTACTAAAGATAGATGGAAATATGATTTTAACCTTCATTTCTAAAGACATTTTTGGCAACTAGGAGACAAATGGAAGATTACAATGTTGGGCTTGAAAGAGAAATTATAGACACATTTTAGATATGCAAGATTAATGCATTTTTAGGCAAATAACACTCAGAATAGTCAATAGCATGTATTATTTTCATAGGTAGGTCAGGTAGGATGAGTTAATTAGATATAAAATTGGGTTGTGGTGGTTGATTTCAACATAGGTAACTCCTTCTAATAGCCATGTTGTTATTCATTACAATATGCAAAAGATTAAGTAAATAAGCTAAAGAAAAACATCCAAAATAATTTTTATTTATTGATGCCAATCCAATGCAAACACTCAAATGACCCCTAAATATCCTAAGCATACACTACAAGTGAAAACTTAGACACCTTCTCTTATTAACTCCATAAATATAGGATGTAATTGAAAGACAATCAATAAAACACTCCCAAATAACAATGTAAAAAGAAATTTACAACCCAGATCCATGCCCAAAATTAATACCATTAATAAGCATATAACTAGATATACAATCAATAGAGCACAAATAATATATTATTGCACTTTATTGATAAGATACAACATAAATCAAAGATGTTTTCATTAACTTTAAAATAGATCAATGTATATAATGTTTAGAATGCATAACAATGGTGAAAAGCATGGTGAGTTTTCTTTGAAATAGGGGAGACATATACATTATGCTCTAAGAGTTTGATAATGGTTGTATATATGAAACCACCTTAGCAAGAGAGACAAAACACACAATATCTTTCTAAAAGTTGGACAACTTAAACCCTAGAAAGAAAATCAACAACCTAGCAACAACCTTGTAAAGAGGACAAACCCTCTTTACTTATACAAATTTCCCACCCAAAATATTTTGGGAATATGCTTCATCTATAATATGAATTGATCATGCTTGGAATATCATTCTCATATAAGGGAATGATTCTGGTAGGTAGTTTTCCATGTAATTATGAAGTTTGATAACAAACCTCTGATCTCCTTGGCTATAAATTTGTTGCAGTTGAGATTGAGGGAGAATATTCCCTTGGTAGAAAAAAACTCTTTTATTCATTTGTAACTGCTTTGCCTTTCTCTCCAACTAATCATTTTCCCAACTAGAAGTTTGTAGATGATGGTTGTCCTCATTATCCAAGCCAAAGGATGCCCCTAGTTTTGTCATGAGTGCATCAGAATAGTCCAGTAGTGATGGAGGAAACATGGAATCCATGGCCATTTGAAAAATATGATTTTAATGTCCTAGTTTGGTCTCAAAACCCCTGTAGTAATTTGCTTCATCCATGGAGCTCAAATATTGGAAATACAACACTTAACTTAGTTTTTACCTTTTTAAATTTGACTTTCATGTGCCTTCTTCTTTTTCCTTTTTTCCTTTTTAGGATTGACATCAAACCTAATAGAAATATGTGAATTTTTTTCTTTGATTTTCCTTATGTGGGAATTTAGGCTTGATTTTCAATTTTCCACTTTTTTCCTAATGGGATTTTAGGATCTAGGTGCAAATTTTCAAGTTGGTAGGATTTTAGAAGTCTGATGATCATTTTCAATTTGATATTTTAGCTCTACCTAAAAAGTTCTACTTCCTTTAGCTTGGTGTGTATGTGACGGGTCTGGGAACTTGGGATGCACATTGTAATTTACAATAGAAAATGAATGTTACATTTTTGCTAAAAACTTTTGCCTTAGACCTGAGTCTTTGACCTTGTGTTGACCAGTGGGTTTCAGACCTTGGAATGTGTATTGTAATTTGAAATTTGTTTAAAGTTTCAAATGCATATTGCATTCCTACTAGAAATGTCCACTTCATATTTTGTTTGAAAATATCTTCTTATCTTTTCTCTCTCTTTCCAACCCATCCACGAGTCATCTTTGTGCTACCTATTAATTTCAATTTTCTTCTCATCTATATTTGGGAATGGAGATAACTTAAATCCATTCTCTATTATACAAAATATCCATTCAAAAACATGTTATCACATTTAAGGTCTTGATAAATTATGGTTGTGTAAATAAAGTATCCATTTTAGGATTAAATGAGCCTAATTATTTATAGCCATGATGTCCACATCCTTATATTTCTTTCAGTATTCTCTTAGAGTCCCAAAAGTGAACATTTTTGTGATAAAATTGACTTTATTGGTCTATTCACCAAACCATGAGTGTAAAATTTGATGATGCCTTTGTGCTTTAAAGTCTTAAGTAAATGCACTTCTAAGTATGTCCTCTAAAGATCATCTAGTGTCCAAAGAAGATCTTGAACATTTATTTGTCTCCAATTTAATTTCATTCCATTTTTTATTTCATCAAAATCCTTATAAACATTCATGAAATATCCCTTTCCAAGAACTTCATTATATCAACCATAGTGCCTAGTTGGATCCATTTCCACCATTTTTAACCATGGCCACCTTAATGTGACCTAAAGCACTAACTTCTAAGGTCACTAGATTATTATCTATACTACAATAACTCTTACCAAGGTCATTTTTAGGAAAATATTCAATATGGCCTTCAAAAATTCTTTCAAACTTTTTATGTGTTATTTTATTTGAAATATGTTAGGACACTCAATACATGATTCATGTGAAGAAAATCAATCCACTTAAACTGACTTTAACTTGGCCATAAACTCTAAAAATGTCACTTTGACAGTTCTAGCCCCCTAGAAAATAACATTTGGCTTATTCACTACCCTCAAGTCACTACTTGACTAACTAAAGACACGTGCCTCCTCCCTTTACTTCTAGAATGATTTTTAACCTTTGATGGATTTATGGATTCTCTTCACATCTGCAGGCTTGGTAGATTCATCTATAGTTTACAATTTACAAGTTTGCATCTAGAATTTTAGCTTGGTACTTCCACCTTAGATTTTTGTTATCTTTTCCTTCTTTGACCTACCAATTTTAGAGGTTGATTTAAAAAATGCAACATTTCAATTTAAAACTTTCCTTTCATGTTGTATTTTCTACTGACATCTCCATCATACCTTTACACCTTTAACATGGTCAACATCTTCATTCCTATAGACTTCAAGAATTGAAATACAATTTTCAATATGCAAAATTGCATTTTAAACTTGTTATCCTTGCCCACATTTTTATGGATTTTCATACTGATGTTGCCTCTGATGACTTTATTCCATGCATTGAATAGTGGGTGGTGGAAATTATCTTATAATTTTCAAGTTTGAAAATATGAAAATTTGATTTTTGCTTTAAAAATTTTTCCAACGCCCATGCGTTTCCCAAGTCAATGCTTTACTTTCTTAAGAAAACTTGTTTTTTCCTTTTGACATTCCACATGGACTTCAATTTTTGTCATTGGTTTGAATTTTTTTTGCTAAGCTTCTCCTTTTGGTGCCACATGGGCATTTGACCATTGCATGGACTTCATTGTGGTTGGCATTGACTTCTTTATGGGTGCTAAAACTTTGAATAGCCTTTGTAATTTACAAAATGTAAAGTTGTGTTTGGCCTCAAAACTTATATCATAGACCTTAGAGCCTAGAAAGCATATTAAAACTTGTAATTTTTAAAGTTATAAATGTATGTTGTGATAACCACTAAAAATCCCTGCATGTCTTTTAAAACCTTAGTGGGATTTCATATGTCTTCTATAATTTGTAAATAAAATATATATTATGGAATTGTATCTCCATCATGGACCTATGAGATTATGAACCTTTGACCTCCATGTAGGCACTTGGACCTAGTATTTTTAAAATACTTAGTCATTTTTTATTTATGTCAGCTAAATTTTTAGCATGGACCGTGTAATGCCACTAAAACATAAAAAATGTTAAGTGTTAGTAGAAATCAACTTTTTTAGGGTTTACATAACTTTATTATAGAAGTGGTATTTTTATGGCTTGGGTGGGCATTTTGTAGATAGGGAGAAACATTTAAATTCTTAGGCACTCATTCTTTAGGAAATAGGGAACAAACTATTGAAGCATATTTGGGCACCAACACTAGTTCTTGCCTGGGGATGTACACCCCCTGTGGGTGTGTAAATAACCCCATAAAACAAGACCAAGTGTCAATCCTTGGGCTATAGAGTCAAAACTTTGTCAATTTCATAAAAATCACTTTTGAAGACCCAACAAGATAAGGGTAGATAAACAAAAATAGATTAGGAAGATTTGAGAATGAACACACAATAAAAAACAACAAAACAACTATACAAATAAATCCCAACATAGAGGGGTAACAAAAAATAAAACTATACATTGTGCATTATTTTACACAAACATGGCCTTAGTCAAGGAAGTGATTTATATTTGTGCCATTAACTGGAAGCTCTAGTATCTCACCATCTAGGTCTCTTAAGAAGAAGATGTGTTCCCCAATTCTATAGTTAATAAAATAAGGGCCCATCCACAAGGCATCAAATTTTCCATGCTTTCCTTTCTCTTCATGCCTATTGTCCCAAATTAAAACTAAATATCCTACCTAAATTTTTATTAAAGTGGCCTTTCTATCAAATATTCTTTTGAGTCTTTCCTTGAACTTGAGGTGTCTTTCATGAGATTGTCTTTTAGTTTCATCAAGCTCAAAAATATAGTTTATTATGCTTTTATAATGGTTGATTTCACCATCTTCTTATAGTTGTTACATGAATTGATAGGTTGGCAACTACAAATTAATAGGCCAAATTGCTTGAGATCCATAAATAATCTCAATTGGGATATTACCTATAGCTCTTGTACTTGTGATATTATCAACCCATAAGGAAAATTTTAGATGATCACCCCACTTCTTCTTGTTCTATTCCAAAGTTATTCTAATGATTTTTAGCAAGTTCTTATTACTATATTTTACTTTCCCATTCCCTTGAGGGTTATAGTTAAAAGTGTAAGGCAATGTGATCTCATATTATTTGCATAATGCCACCAAAGTTTTAGCTCTAAATCTCATAGAATTTTCATCAATTACTTTGATAGTCATACCAAATTGATAAATAATTTGATTCAATAGAAAATCCATGATCACCTGATGTGTGGCCTTCTTTGTAAGGACTGCTTCAACCCATTTCTTGAAGTAGTTCATTTCAACCAATATCCACCTATGTTTAGTGCTTGAAGAATCAGTGATTTCCCCAATGAAATATATTCCCCATTATCTAAAAGGGCCTTCAATAATTATAAGTTGTAATGGGAGAGAACTATAAGATTCCAACCTTTTATCAAAGTGTTGACATTTCTTGCATTTTCTAACTTTTTGTGCAACATCCTTGAATAGTGATGGCCACCAATAACTAGATCTTAAAATCTTATGAGATGTAACTTTAGGTGCAAAGTGACCACCACATACTCCACTATGGAAGTATTCAATTAAAATGGTGGTTTCTTCCTCTAATAGGCATCTTAAGAGAACCCCACCTAGATTCTTCCATGTTAGTCCATTTTTTAACCAAGAGATACTTTTGGGATATAATTTTAAGAGTTCTACTTTGGTTCTTATCCAAGTCAGGGGGACAATTTAGATTTTTTAAGTAGTAAACAATGTCCTTATACCATAGATAATGTTAATTCTCCTCAAAAAATCATCAATATTAAAATTGGCATTATTTACCTCAATGGATTAAAAATTGGTCTTAGCCATGAGCTTGGATAAGCCCATCCCTCTCACTAGCTAAGTAGTTTGGGTCTCGATGTTGTACTCTTGTAACTTATTTATCCACCTACACCTCTTACTTAATACTTAAATATAACTCAGGATGTCCTTCACCATTGTTTGCAGATGTATGTAACAATATTTGAACTTAAAATATAAGGTCTAAACATTTTAATAGCTTTCAAGAAAGCAAAAGATTGTTTTTCCATGATGGTATAATTTAGTTTAGATCCTTGCATAGGTTTGCTAAATAAATATATGGGTTTTTCATGACCATCATTATTATTTTACAAGATAATAGCTATAGTACTTTATTATGCAAAAGAGAATATTTGAAACTCCCTAGTGTAATCAGGACTGGCCAAAATAGGGGTAGACTTTAAAGCTTCTTTAATGTCATTAAAATCTTGTATGGCCTTCTCCTCTCACTTGATGGTTTGGTATTTATTTAACATTAAAGTAATAGGCAAAATGATCTTTGCAATGTTAGACACAACCCTCCTTACAAAGTTGATTTGTCCAAAGAAGGACTAAATTCCCTTCTTAGACTATGGGATAAGCACTTTGTCAATGGCTTCTACTCTTTCAAGGTATATAATGACACCATCCTTAGACACTATATTTCCTATCTACTTGGAATTTTACACTTTAAAGTGACATATATTTAGATTAATGGAAATACCGAATTCCTTGCATCTAAGGTAATTTTATTTTAGTGCTCCAAATGTTATTTTTTGTTTTTGGATTACATTGTAATTTCATTCTAACACATAACAATGAACTTGTTAATTACCCATACAAATGTAAAATCTATAGATGTATAAATTTTTTCACCAACATTTATCAACCCAAAAGGCATCCTCATGTAGACATAAATAAGTTCCCCAAGGTGTAATAAATGTATTCATGGGTCTCTTAGATTATTTTACCACAACTTAGTTATACCCTAAGAAACCCTCTAAGGTGGAAAACATATCTCATCTTGTAATACTTTTAAATAGGTTATCCATATTAGGTGAGGGGTAATTATCCTTCAAAGAGGATTTATTAAAATTTCTAAAATCCACAGACAAGTGGATGTCACCATTTTTATTTCTTATAGGGACTAAGTTCACCACCCATGATGAATACCTAATGGGTTGAATAATCCCACCATCCCTTAACTTCTTTAAGTCATGATGAAAACTGATCAATGATGAAAACTGCTCTGAAGCCATCAACAAACTGATACAGACCTATCTAGATCATTCATTCCTTGTAGCCCTATTTTCCCTATTTATTGGCCATAACTATTTATAGGTTGAATCAATCATTAAAGTAAGATAATTTATAGATACCCATTAAGCCCTTCTATAACATACTTAAAAATATCCTGAGGTTTCTTTGTACGGAATTGTACTTTCTTCTTTAGGCCCTGTTCTAATTATCCCTCCTTTAGTGCAAAACCCCTTGTCTAGAGTGATGTACGGACTTTTTAATCAAAAAAAGCACCATTAAAGATACCCATTATCTTCTTACAGGTGAATCAATCATTTTTTATGGCACTTATTTGGAGAAATTCACTTTTCCCCTATTGACCTATGCTCTTTCCTTCACATACACCTAGGATCCACTTGGCAATTGTCTTTTTCCATACTTATCCATACTGTATCACCTTTCAACCACTTCCAACAGTTTTATAACATCATCAAGGGTCAAATTACAAAGTTTCAAGAGTTTTCAAGCTTTAAAACTCATTTTGAGGGTTTGAACCTAATTCAGAATTTTCCCATGACAGTCACAGGCCGAGAACTTATTATTTTTTATGGGAGTGTTCTAGGTTGTTTCAAGGGTTATAATCAATTCTCCAAGGTCTGTCTTAGTTCCCTACACCTTTCCAAATCATCATCCAATTCATATCAACCTCCTAAGCTTTCTAATGCTCAACAACTCAGTGGCTTTGACTGTATTTTCATAACAATCAACAGGGTTTATTATTTATTTCTCTTTTCATTTGGAAATTGACTTTCAAGCTGATATACAAACATGTCACTATCTTGAACAGATTCCCCACTCATATATTCATATCAAATATGAACCTTTTCAATACATTTTCTATGCAAAAACATACATCTCTCTTATCATTGATTGTATTCTGTCCACTATAGGCTGAGAACCAACAGTTGGAGATTTTGAGGTATCAAAGTGGTTTATAAGCCTGTTTCTCCTTCTCTTAAGTTTATACCTGCCTTATAGGCTTATTTCAATACCATTATAGACTTCATACAAACATTTATACGAGGATTCTACCTTGGACAGTGGGCTGTAAGTATACAAGGCTGAATACCCTATTTAGAATTCTGTTTAGGATTCTTCTAGCTTTCAACGTTCTTAAGACCTCTTAGTAACATAATATTAGTTTTTATTTTCTCCCATCATACAAAATAACCAGTATTGCTTTATGTTCTATGGAGAACCATCACACACATACACACACTTACACAGGCCTGTCATTTTGAAGCCAGAATTCTATAAAGGAAACCACAACAAAATCATGGAAATTAAACTTCTTTTCTTTCCTTTTTTCAATAGGATTACTTACAAGAATATTCATTATTTATGAAATCTTTATAGACACCTCCATGCTTAGTCTTGGATTCCACCTGCAACTTTTCTTTCTCCTTCATTCTTCATCCTTTGAGATCCTCTTCTTCTTGTATCTCTTCCCTTGGATGAGAGAGGTCTTTTCCTCTCTTCTCTTCTCTCCTCTACATCCCTCTCTCCTCTATTATCTTCTCATTCTCTCTCCTTAATGAATTCTTCTTGTTATCTCTTTTTTTTTTTTTTTAAGAATCTCCTATGCCAACTTCTACGCCCAAATTGGCTTTAGGCAACAAAAGACTGTTTTGAAGTTTTAACAATTTACTAAGGTTGAAAATAGTTTCAACCATTTCCCATTTATTTCCTCAACAATATAACTATCATTTTTCACCTTTTTACTTTCACTTTTTGATAATTACATTTTACTTTCAAGGTGAAATTTTGAAATCTCATAATTTGGAGGGAAAACCAGAATTTGAAATTTTCATGCTAGAATATCATTTGCATTTGCAACTGGTCCTCCATGGTGCTATTTTAGATGCTCCTACATCATACTCTCCCTCTAGAAAAGATTTGAACCTTAGTTCAAATGAGATACTTCCTCCATGCTTTAGCCTTCACTCGTATACCTGGATCCCAATGTCTTGTTGTTAATGCCAATGCTTGTGTTTGTTTGGAATAGTATTTGTCTTTCATCTTGTTGTTCTTTCTCTTCTGGTATATTCTTCTCCTCATCTCTTTCTCAGCTACCATCTCCCACTTCCATGCTTCTTCATCTTCATACATGTCTTCTTGATCTTCTTATTGTTCTTCTTGGTTCATGAGCTACTTCAATGACTCATGTATGCCATTCACTTTAGCAATCTTCATACCTGCATACAAAACATCAAAAGCCACCTTAGAATCAAAATATTTAGGCCATGAAGCCTCTTGGCTGCCTTCACATTTCTGCTCTTGTTTCATGACCAAAACTGCCTTGGTCTCATTGCTTTGCTCTTGTATTGTCTCACTCTTCCCAATGCTGCCTTCACCATGGCTTGTGCCTTTACTCAACTCTCTTGAATTACCAAATAGCTCCTCTATCATTCTCAACTCTACCTTTAGTGAGATCTCATCTATCTCACAATATTCATCAAATTTGGGCTTATCAACCTGAAGGATTGCTTGTTCCTTACTAATCTTACTCTTCATTACAAATTCATCCAAATCTTCATGTCTTATATCAAACTTAGGACCAGATTGTCTTTCATCCTCTATAAGTACATTCATCCACTTTATAGTTTCTTCATAAAAATCAGCTTCTTCATCAACATCAGTATATTCATGAAAAACAATTGTAGTATTCATACCTTCTGTCTTCTTACTATCTTCAATCTCTGCTTGAAGCCATCTTGTTTGTTCTGCTACATTCTTTCTCCTTTTCTCATCATCCATCCCTTTGGAAGTCTCTCCTTGCTACATATTAGTCTTCATAGCCACTTTCCATTCCTCATTTTCCATAAAAATATTATTAAATGATTCAAAAACATCATTACCTTGCCATGTACTTGTGTCATCCTTCATCTTTTCCCATTGATTTCTTGGTGTTGCTGTCTCAACACTCGCATCTTCTTCACTCTTATCCTTCTTAGGCACCCATACTTGTTTCTCTTTCTTACCATTTCTCTTCTCAAGCCATGTAGGCATCCTACATCTATGCTTTTGTATCAACACCTCCTCTTACTTGGGAGTTTGTTTCTTCCACCATTTAGGCATCACATATCCATGGTTAATTGGAAACTTTACCTTTCTCTTTGCTTCTCTAACATGCATATCAACAGTTTCATGCTTATAAGAAGAATCAATTTTTGAACTCACCTTTACCTCCTTAAGGGGCTGCTCCATTAGTTCTTTGTCTTGCATAGCTTCTTGATTATATGTACTTTCTTCTTCTTTTATGCTTGGCTGCTCTCTTACCTCTTCTTGGCATTCAATGGCATCATGGAATTCATCCTCATCTTCTACCTCTCCTCTCTCATGCATTAACCAATGCACCTTATCAACAGAAGTAAACTCTCTTCTCTTTCCTACACATTCACTTGTGTACTTCGTTTCTTCTCTTGCACCAATCTCTTCACTCTCCAAGGCCCTTCTCTTGACCTTCATAAGGCTGCTTGTACCTGCATTTACCCACTCAAAAATAGCATTAAATACAAAAACAAGAGACCATAATGTCTCCATGAGTATCCTCTTAATGGAAATTCTCATCTTTCCAAGTGCTCTTCCTGGCACTTCCTCTTTTCTTTCTTCTCTCTTGTTCTCATCAATGAGAACCTTCTTCTCAACTTCTTCTTCTTGCTGCTCACTTGGCAACCTTCTTATCTTCTTGCCTCTTTGGGTTTCTCTCTTCATGGCAATCTTCTTTTGCCTTCTTCTCCTTTTCATTAGGAGAACTATTGGCCACTTTATTCTCTTCTTCATTGGCCATACCCATGCTTGCCTATTCAACTGCAATTAAGACTCATACTCATCTTTAACCTTAGCTAATTCTTTCTTCAAACTAGCAATTTCTTTATCAAAATCAACATTAGTCATACCTTTGATGCTTGCTTTCTTCTTGGTGCCCTCATGTGCCTTGCTACTCTATAGTGCCTTTAACAACACTTCCATCTTTGATATCTTCACCCAAGTCTTGTCCACCTTGGTCTCTTGATCCCTTGTCTCACCCAAGCCTTTTCCTTGACTGGTCTTTTGACAATCTCCTTGATCTCACCTAGGCCTTTTGCATCCTAGTCTTTTGACCCTTTTCTCAATCCTGCAACAACTCTTATACAAAACTTCATCAAATACAAATCATAAATCCAAGCTTACCTTGCTTTGGATCTTCTTCTTGAGCATTCACTTGCTCCCTTACTTTTGAGCTCTCCAAGCTTCAAACTTCATCCTTTACCTCACCTAAGTCTCTTCCACCTTAGTCTTTTGGCAAACTATCCAAGCTTCTTCTTCGATCTTTACTATGCCTTCCTTGGCTTCTTCTCTTTTTAAGCCTTAATGGATTGATTTCCTTCCTCTTCACCTATTTATTTTTAATAAACTCAAATCAAATAACAACATTATTCATACCTTTTCTCCCTAGGGTCTTCTAGTGCCTCGTCCTGCTGATCCTCTTAGCAAACCCTGTAACAACTCATTAGAAATCACAACCAACAACAAGTTACCAATTCCCAAGAGCTTCAAGCTCTGATACCAAATGATGAAAACTGATCAATGATGAAAACTGCTCTAAAGCCATCAACAAACTGATACAGACCTATCTAGATCATTCATTCCTTGTAGCCCTATTTTCCCTATTTATTGGACATAACTATTTATAGGTTGACTCAATCATGAAAGTAAGATCATTTATAGATATCCATTAAGCCCTTCTATAACATACTTTAAAATATCCTGAGGTTTCTTTGTACGGAATTGTACTTTCTTCTTTAGGCCCTGTTCTAATTAGCCCTCCTTTAGTGCAAAACCCCTTGTCTAGAGTGATGTACGGACTTTTTAATCAAACCAAGAACCATTCCAGATACCAATTATCTTCTTACATGTGAATCAATCATTTTTTAGGGCACTTATTTGGAGAAATTCACTTTTCCCCTATTGGCTTATGCTCTTTCCTTCACATACACCTAGGATCCACTTGGCAATTGTCTTTTTCCATACTTATCCATACTGTATCACCTTTCAACCACTTCCAACAGTTTTATAACATCATCAAGGGTCAAATTACAAAGTTTCAAGAGTTTTCAAGCTTTAAAACTCATTTTGAGGGTTTGAACCTAATTCAGAATTTTCCCATGACAGTCACAGGCCGAGAACTTATTATTTTTTATGGGAGTGTTCTAGGTTGTTTCAAGGGTTATAATCAATTCTCCAAGGTCTTTCTTAGTGCCCTAAACCTTTCCCAATCATCATCAAATTCATATCAACCTCCTAAGCTTTCTAATGCTCAACAACTCAGTGGCTTTGACTGTATTTTCATAACAGTCAACAGGGTTTATTATTTGTTTCTCTTTTCATTTGGAAATTGACTTTCAAGCTGATATAAAAACATGTCACTATCTTGAACAGATTCCCCACTCATATATTCATATCAAAGATGAACCTTTTCAATACATTTTCTATGCAAAAACATACATCTCTCTTATCATTGACTGTATTCTGTCCACTATAGGCTGAGAACCAACAGTTGGAGATTTTGAGGTATCAAAGTGGTTTATAAGCCTGTTTATCCTTCTCTTAAGTTTATACCTGCCTTATAGGCTTATTTCAATACCATTATAGACTTCATACAAACATTTATATGAGGATTCTACCTTGGACAGTGGGCTGTAAGTATACCGGGCTGAATACCCTATATAGAATTCTGTTTAGGATTCTTCTAGCTTTCAACATTCTTAAGACCTCTTAGTAACATAATATTAGTTTTGATTTGCTCCCATCATACACAATAACCAGTATTGCTTTATGTTCTATGGAGAACCATCACACACATACACACACTTACACAGGCCTGCCATTTTAAAGCCAGAATTCTATAAAGGAAACCACAACAAAATCATGGAAATCAAACTTCTTTTCTTTCCTTTTTTCAATAGGATTACTTAAAATAATATTCATTATTTATTAAATATTTATAGACACCTCCATGCTTAGTCTTGGATTCCACCTGCAACTTTTCTTTCTCCTTCATTCTTCATCCTTTGAGATCCTCTTCTTCTTCTTGTATCTCTTCCCTTGGATGAGAGAGGTCTTTTCCTCTCTTCTCTTCTCTCCTCTACATCCCTCTCTCCTCTCTTCTCTTCTCATTCTCTCTCCTTAATGAATTCTTCTTGTTTTCTCTTTTTTTTTTAAGAATCTCCTATGCCAACTTCTACGCCCAAATTGGCTTTAGGCAACAAAAGACTGTTTTGAAGTTTTAACAATTTACTAAGGTTGAAAATAGTTTCAACCATTTCCCATTTATTTCCTCAACAATCTAACTATCATTTTTCACATTTTTACTTTCACTTTTTGATAATTACATTTTACTTTCAAGGTGAAATTTTGAAATCTCATAATTTGGAGGGAAAACCAGAATTTGAAATTTTCATGCTAGAATATCATTTGCATTTGCAACTGGTCCTCCATGGTGCTATTTTAGATGCTCCTACATCAAGTCATCCCGTATCTTGGTGGCCAAGATGGGGTTAATAGGTCTCTACTTCTACCTAAAAGGTTTTCTATTAGGATGTAATGGGATGACATGTTGAAACAAATCCTCTCTATATGCTTTCAATCTAGAATAAGACCAAGCCAAGAAATCCTAGTATTTTTTTAGTAGATGCATGTAAGATTGTTTTTCTTTTGCACTTAAGTGAGTAATAAGATATACCTTCTTTATATTCTCATGAAATCCCAAACTAAATTTAGTTACATCTTTTGAGATAAAAAGATCTCGAGTTTTGATTCGATCTACTACATCAAAATATGCCTCTAAATTCACCAATCCCCTAGGGATGATGTTTTCCATCAACTGAATGATGTCCTTCCCAAACAAGGTTTCCTTCCCATCATATATTTGGACCATGTATTATAATTTCATTATTTGATCTTAAAATTTATCTTCACAATTGAGAAACATTCTAATCTAGTCATCATCATCAAAAACATGCCAATGATGAATGTTGTCTAGGACTGGAGGTCTAACAAGCACCTTCACTTGATACTAACAATGAGGGTTCATATTTTCAATTTCAAAATGAGTATCCAACCCTAAAATTTTATCATCTTCTTCATTGAAACTTCTATCATGATAATGAATATTGAAAGCGTCAGAGAATTATACCAAATCCCATACAACATTTCTATACTATTTTAACCTTTTATTTTTAGTGGCATAAGAATTATGAATCTACTTAACTACTAGCTCAAAATCACCCTTTACAATTAGACTTGTAATTCCATGTTCTTGAGCAATTCTTAAACCAAGCAAGAGTGCCTCATACTCTACAATGTTGTCAGTTCACTCAAAGGATGGATTTAAAGAAAACTTAAAATATTTCTTGTTAAGGGCATAGAAGATAACCCCAACTCCATTTCCAATATTGGATCAAGCCCCATCAAATGAAAATTTCCAAACATAATTACCTTCATTGTCATATCTAGCATCAAGAATAGTATATTGTTCAATGCATTCTACATTCCCAATGAGGTTACACAGATCCACATCAGTGTATATCACCTCATTTAGAACACATTTTGGATCTTCAAGTACATGTAACATCTTAGGATCCCTATGAATTTTGACCATCTAACCCTATAAAGGAATGGTTGCATAATAAATATCCATATGCACACTATCACCTATATTAGTAACCCATTTTCATAACAATATCATCCCCTACTTAGGAGGGCAATCCAAAACTACCACATCCATGTTCAAGAACTTTCCTAGATGAATCACCAATTGAATTACCAATACTTTAACTTGTCCAAAAAATGTTACCTCTCATGAATCTATGGAATAACACTTGCCAAAATCAAATGTTATTTTTACCCCAATATCATTAAGGACACCTAAGGGAATCACATTAAAAGAGGCTCTATAAGTATACATGTAGTTATGAATAATCAGACCATTAATCAATAGGGTTGTATAAAATGGGTCAATATCCAACTGACTCTCTATTAATGCAATCCACAAATAAACCTTTGGGGATGGTTCAAAAACCTCATCTGACTCTTCATCATCATCTAGGAGTATTGGGGGTGAATTCATCTCATTAGCAGCTATATTCCCATTAAATTCCAAATACTCAAATTCCCTCCTTTGTTCTAGTATTTGTATCAATTCAAAAAGTGGGGAAATGATTTTCAATTGATTCAATACTTGATCTATATCACACATGCTATACTAAGGAAGGGGAGTATTAGGAAGAAGGGTGAAAACACCCTCATCTAGAATACAGTCATTCAAATTCATAGGTGGAATAAAATGTGATGAATTAGCATTCTTAATAGTTTTTTTCAAGGCCACTAGAATTCTTCTAATATTTTTCATACCTTTAGGAATACTAGATATATCTACTCTTGGCTGAAATACCTCTCTATTTGATAATTTGGGAAGCAGGTGTTATTTTGGAAGGAATGAAGAATTCTTTAGGTTTTTTAACTTCCTTATGTTTGTACCCTACTCATGGATCTATATGGGTAGTCTCTTGAGGAGCAACATCTTTTTGCTTACTTCTCAAACTATACTCTTTATCTTGGGCAACTACTATACTAATTAACAACTACCTATCCTCAACTGAAGGAATTCCCCCATCATACTTTTTAATCATCATAGATCATAAAAATGTAAAGTCATGATTGGTTGATTCATATGCTTGTGTCATGTGAAAATCACAATCAAATTTAGAAGTTGGGATATGTACCTCTTTGACTATACTCTAAAATTTATCAATGATAGTAACACTCAACAATTTTGTGGAGGTAAACATTTTACTTTAGGTGATTTGATAACCAAACATGAAAACCTCATCATCTTCAAATGTAGACTCAGGTTCCTTTTTATCTTCATCAATTATTTTAGTAGCATCACAAGGAGGATGGGGGATAAATCACATATCACACCAATCAATATCAAGATCATAGTTTATATAATTAACCTTGGCATTTAATGGATCAATAAATTCATTCCCATCCCCTCTATTATGATTTATATCATTTCTATCATCATGGGTAGGTCTCTTCCCTCTATCATTATCTCTATTTTGGAAAGAGGGTCTCCCTTATGATTTATTCTATTTTTGATCAATATTAATGAGGGATCCATTTCTTAGCTTTGGCCAACTTTTATGACATTTCCTTGATGGTAGAAGATGAGGTATTCATAGTTTCCTCAAGGTTGGTAGTCTTAGTAGACTGAGTTTTTTTAAGATTGATCAACTTTGTATCATCCCTTTTATTTAGAGGCTTTTCCACAACCTTAATATTATTTTAAATTTAGATGTCCATGTTGAATGCCAACCTTAGGTTTGTAAGATCCTTGTCCCTCAAGTAGTATGTAGCCTTCTTTTTAAATACATCACAGTACTTGATCAATCAAGCTATATCATTGAGACTTATATTTTTAAGTAGCCTCATCATAGTCTTATTAAACCTTGTATTAAAATATTTCACACACTCATTAGGGTTCTTTATGTTTTCAAATTCTATAAGAAGGAACCTAGGATCAATTCTATCACCATACTAAATTTTGAAAACATTTTTCATTTCTTCTCATGAATCTATGCATCCACAAGGAATGAAATCAAACCACTCATGAGCATCTTCCTCCAGCATGTGCATAAAAATATTAATGGAAACATCCTAATGATCAACCTCATAATATTTAATGATAATGTGAAAGGCCCTTAAATGTTGCTTATCAGTCACTACATTATTCCCTTAAAACATAGGGAGTCAATTCCTTACTTCATTTGGAACTTCATTGGGGTAACCTTCCATTTCATCAAAATTAATAGGTCTAAATCTGGAAATCTTAAATACAAGATATTCATTGTCATCCTAATCTCTATGCCTCATGATTGGGTCAATGGTTGGCTCAAGATCAGATGGTAAAGGGCTATGAAGGGAGTGAGTGAGGTGGACTTGGGGGATGAAACCTAGGATGAGATTCAATTGGTTGAGAAGGTGTTGGGTAGTATATAAGACTATAATATTTTGAGTTATCAAGAGAGCTACTATAATCTTAAATTTAAAAAAGTTCAATAAATATAAATTTTAGGTGTACCAAAATTATGACAGTCCAAACACTTCTTTGTAGTATAGCTTTATCCTTCAATTGGCCTCCAAATTTTTCTTCTTCTATTATGATGAACACTTAAATTAGAGACAAGCTACTTTGATGAGTCACCTTTAAATGAGGATCTCAGTCCTTCTAGTTTTACAAACAAGAAAACACTCAAAATTGAAAGAATTAAAATGGGCACTGATCTTTCAAAAATTAGATGAAATGTTGGAATCATCACTATAAGAAAACTTATAAGAAATAACGAATCATGGAAATGAAGTTATACATTTTAAAATCATACTTTGTTAAAATTAGTGGTGAGATATAGAAATAAAGACATTTTAAAATATAGATTCATGTTCAGAAGGGCAAATCGCTTTAAACATGAACAAATAATCAATTCTTTGTAAGAAATTTTGGAAACATAAGTGTCATGGATATTTTATTCCCCAACAATAAAACTAATCATTTTTTTGTGAAATTGATGGCCTAAATAAGTAAATCAACAAATAACAAATAGATAATTTTAGAACCTGAATTAATAATAGATTAATGCAAGAGTCCCTGATAACATAAGTTCCAAAGATTAGTTCCCTAGAAATGACACCATTGAAGTGTTGGTTCCCAATTATACACCTTTAAGATTTATCCTTGCATACTTGATAAAATGGCAAACATAGATTATAAACTTGAATTATTTCATTATAGTTAGGAAAGAGTTTAACATCTAGATAGACTAAATATAAACAATGATTGGAAGACTCTGACAGAGAGTATGGTTAATTCCCTGCTACTTATGTCTCTACCTAAACCAAGGTGAGAGTACCCAATAGGTATCTTGATCATATGGATGGATAATACATTTCAATATCCAAGGGGATTATTGGTACACAAACATAAATTTGTTAGAGCATAATGAAACTTGCATAGTCCACTTGAGAAGAGTTATCATAGATTGGGTAAATGTTTCTAAATTAGACACAAGATACTAAAGATAGATGGAAATATGATTGTAACCTTAATTTATAAAGAAATTTTTGACAACTATGAGACAAATTAAATATTACAATGTTGGGATTCAAATAATAATTATAGACACATTTTAGATATGCAAGACTTGTGCATCTATAGGAAAATAACACTTAAAATAGTCAACAACATGTATTATTTATAGGGGTAGGGTAGGTATGGTGAGTTAACTATATATAAAAGTGGGTTTTCATGGCTAATTTCAAAATAGGGAACTCCTTCTAAGAGCCATGATATTATTCATTAAAATATGCAAAAGATTAAGTAAATAAGATAAAGAAAACCATCAAGAATAATTTGCATTTATTGATGTCAATCCAATGCAAACACTCAAATGACCCCTTAATCTTCAAATAAAACATTGAAAGTGAAAACTCAATAACCTTCTCTTATCAACTCCATAAGCCTATAATGTCCTTAAAATACTATCAATAAAACACTCCCAAATCACAATGCAAAAAGGAATTTATAACCCATATCCATGCCAAGAATGACTACCATTAATAAACATAAAACTACATATCCAATCAACATAGCATGAAGAGTATATTATTACACTTCATTGATAAGATACAGCATAAATCATATATGTTTTGATTAACGTTAAAATAGATCAATGTATATAATGTTCAAAATGTATAAAAATGGTGAAAATTATGGTGAGTTTGTTGTGAAATATATGAGACATATATATTATTCTCTCAGAGTTTGTTAAAGGTTATATAGATGTGACCACCTTAGTAAGAGAGACAAAACACACAACAAATTTCTAAAATTTGGACATCTTAAACCCTAGAAAGAAAATAAAAAATCTAGCAATAACCTTGTTAAGAGGACAAACTCTCTTTACTTATAAAAATTTATAACCTAGAATATTTTGGGAATATGATGTAGCTATAATATACCTTTGATCATTACTAGAAGCTCATGCTCTTGCAAGGGAATGATTTTGGTAGGAATTTTTCCCTGTAATGATGAAGTTGATAACAAACCTTTGATCTCCTTGGACAAAAATTTGTTGCACTTGAACTTGAGGGAGAATATTCCATTAGGAGAAAAATATTCTTGTATTCATGTATAACTAATTTACCTTGCTCTCTAGATAATCATTTGACCAACTAGAAGTCTATAAATGATGGCTATCCTCCTCCTTATGCAAGCCAAAGGGTGCCCCTAGTTTTGTCATGATTGCATCATAAAGCTCCAACAATGATGGAGGCAGCATATAATCCATGGATATTTGAAAAATAAGCTTGCAATATCCCACTTTGGTCTCAAACCCCGTATATTAGTTTGCTTCATCTTTAGATCTCAAGTATTGGAAATGTAACACTTATCTTAATTTTTACCTTTTACTTTCTTATGCCTTCTTATTTTTCCTTTTTTCCTTTTTAGGGTTACCACCAAACCTAATAGCAATACATGCATTTTTTTCTTTGATTTGACTTATGTGGGGCTTTGGGCTTGATTTATAATTTTCCACTTTTTAGCTTGGTGTTATTTTAAGATCCAGGTATAAATTCACAAGTTGATGAGATTCCAAAAGTCTACTACACATTTACAAATTGAAAATTGAAAATTGAAATTTGTAATTTGATGTTGTAGTTCCACCTAAAAAGTTCCATTGCCTTTAGCTTGGCATGTATGTGGTAGGTCTGGGAACTTGGAATACATATTGAAATTTACAATTGCAAATGAATGTTCATTTCCTCTAAATACTTCCACCTTGGACCTCATCCTTTGACCTTGTGTTGACTAGTGGGTTTTGGACCTAGGAATGCATATTGTAATTTGTAATTTTTTTAAAGTTGTAAATGCATATTGCATTCCCATTAGAAATGTCTGTTACATCTTTCATTTGAAAATATCCACTTACCCTTTCTCTCTCTTGGCAACTCATCCTTGATCCCTTTTTGTGATACCTATCAATTTCAAAGTTCTTTTCATCTATAGCTGGTAATGGAGATAACGTAAATCCATTCTCTATTCTGTAGGATCCCCATTCACAAATATGTTATCACATTTAGGGTATTAATGAATTATGGTTGTGAAGATAAATTATCCCTTTCAGGATTTGATGAGCCTAATTATTTATAGCTATGATGTCCACATGCTTATATTTTTGTTGGTATTCTCTGAGAGTACCAAAAGTGAACATCTTTGTGATAAAATTGACATTATTGGTCTCTTCATCAATCCATGAGGTATAACACTTGATTATGTCTCTACGCTTTAAAGACTTAATTAAATCCACTTCTGAGTATATCATATGTACATCATCTAGTTCTTGAATAACATCTTGAACATTGATTTATCTCCAAGCTACTTTCATTCCATTTTTTATTTCATCAAAATCCTTGTAAATATTCATGAAAGCTCCCTTTCTAAGCACTTTATTACATCAACCATAGTGCATAGTTGGATCCATTTCAACCATTTTAAACCGTGACCACCTTATTGTGACCTAAAGCACTAAATTTTGAGGTTATTAGATAATTATCTATGTTATAAGAACTCTCACAAAAGCCATTTTTAGGAAAATATTTAATGTGGTTTTCAAAAATTCCTTTAAACTTTTTAGGTGCTCTTTTATTCAAAAGATGTTACAAAACTTGAAATCTAATTCATGTGAACACAATCCACTAAAACATACTTTAGATTGGCCATAAACTCTGTAAATGTCACTTTGAAAATTATACCCCACAAAAAATAACATTTGGCTTATTTGCTACCCTTAACTCATCATTTGACTGGTTGAACACACATGCCTCCTCCCTTTATTTCTAGTGTGATTTTGAACCTTTGAGGGGATTTTTGCATACTTTTCACATCCATAGGATTGGGATATTCATCTTTAGTTTAAAATTTATAAGTTTGCATCTTGCATTTTAGATTTGTACTTTTGCCTTAGATTTCTACTATCTTTTGCTTTAATGACCTATGAATTTCAGAGGTTGAGTTAAAAATGCAACATTTCAATTTAATAAATGCCTTTTGCATTGTAATTTATACCCACATCTATGTCATAACTTTATGCCTTCCATGTGGTCAACATATTCATTTCTATAGACTTTAGGAATTCAAATACAATTTGTGATATGCAAACTTTCATTTTGAACTTGCTATCCCTGCCCACATTTCCATGGATTTTCATGTTGATTTTGCCTTTATTGACTTTCTTCCCTGCATTGACTGGTAGGTGGCAAACATTAGCTTATAATTTACAAGTTTAAAAATATGAAAAATTGTTTTTTGATTTAAAAGTGCCACCAACCCCCACACGTTTCCCAAGTTGACTCTTTATTTTATTAAAAAACTTAATTTGTCCTTCTGACATTCCATGTGGAATTCAATTTATGGTGTGGGTTTGAAACTTTTCTGCTAAGCTTCTCCCTTTGGTCCCACATGGGAATTTGACCATTCTATGGACTTCATTATGGTTGGTGTTTACTTCTTTGTGGGTAGTGAAACTTTGAATAGCCTTTTCAATTTGAAAAATGCAAAGTTTCATTTGGGCTCAAAACTTCCACCACGAACCTTAGAGCCTAAAAAACATATTTCAACTTGTAATTTTCAAAGTTACAAATTTAGGTTGTGACACCTACTAAATATCCCTACCATGTCTTTTAAAACCTTGGCAGACTTTTATATGCCTTCTATAATTTGCAAATTAAATATGCATTATGGCATTGTATCTCCATTGTGGACCTCCAAGATTATGAACCTTTTACCTCCATGTAGGCACTTGGACCTAGTATTTTTGAAATACTTATTCATTTTTTATTTATCCTGACTAAATTTTTATCGTGGACCCTACAATGCCACTAAAACATAAAAAATGTTAAGTGTTAGTAAAAACCAACTTTTGCAACATTTACTCAACTTGATTATGGAAGCAACATTTTTATGACCTAAGTGGGCATTTTGTGGATATGGGTAACATTTAAATTATTAGGCACTCATTAATTAATAAATAGGGTATAATATAGATAAGCATATTTGGGCACCAATACCCCCTAAAGTTGGTCATCATCCCAATGACACTTATTTCAACAAAAAAAATTAAAATTAAATAGTGTTTAGTAGAAAATAAACATAATATCCATTAAAATACTAAGCAAACAAATATGTAAATAGATTATGAAACTCTTCATAGAATTTCCAATTGGCATTATCTTCAAAATTATGGTCCCATTAGACCTTGCACTGTGACACTTCTCTATTATGCAAACTAAAAATATGAGTGTCAATTATTTTGAATGGTTCTATTGTAACCACCCCAGGATCCTAAACCTGTAAATCATTTTAATCAATATATGAGAAGGATCAACAACATACTTTTTAATATAGGACACATGAAAAACATTATGCATGAGTGTTAAATCTAGTGGTAAATCAATCATGTATACCACATCAATGGGTCCCACATATCTAAGAAATAATTTAACTAATTTTATAAATTTAATTAACCTTTTTTATGGTTAAACCTGTAGAAATACTTGGTCTCCTACTGAAAACTACCTTGTTATTTTAAGATCAACATAGTTATTCTATCTATCATTAGATTTATCCAACTTAACTTGTTCTTTTATTTCTAGAAGCATATGTGGAGCAAATACTACCCTCTCTTCTAACATGTCCCAACTGATTGGTGTTTTACATCTTATTCCATGCAATGCCCCAAATGGATACATTTTTAGAGATGATTGATATGATTTGTTATAGGCAAACTCAACCAATGGAATATATTATTCCCATGTTTACTACTGGTCCATGCAATACATTCATATAAGATCTTATAAAACATGATTCACCCTTCTATTTTGTCCATCTATTTTCATATGGTATGCTATACTAAAGTTCAAAAGTGTACCCAAAGCTAAGTTGAGATTCAACCACAATATAAAAGTCATTCTTGGGTTACTATCCAAGATAATCTTTTCTAAAATCCCATGCAATCTATTCACTTATTTCATGAATATCTTTACAAGCATAGGTGTATCATATAAAATATTACTAGGAATGGAGTGAGCTACCTTGGTGACTTTATAATCAAACACCAAAATCATGTCATGTCAGTTCTAAGATATTGACAACCCTTAGACAAAGTCCATGCTAATGACTTTCCACTTCCATTTTGGTATGGTATGCATGTATAAAAACATAACAAGATTCACATGCTCAACTCTACCTCATTAATATTCTAAACATAAATAAATAAAATATGTTGTATCATTCTTAATTCCTTTCTAGAAATATAATGGCCTTAGCTCTACCAAGAGCTTAGTCACACCTAGATAGCTTGAGTAAGGAGTATTATGTAATTCTTTGAGTACTGCACTCCTTAAATTATCATTGTTTGATAAATAAACCCTTCCTTTGTACCTCAACAAATCATCATCCTCAAACTTGAATCCTTCATACTTAGGATCCTAAGCATTCTCATCCAATGAGAACTTTACCTATTCTTAATCTCTTATAGAAAATTTAACCACCTGATCATGAAAGGTACTCTTGATAGTAGCCAAAGCTATTATATACCTTGATGCCTATGGATATCCACAACCCTATTTTATTTTCCTTTTATGTAGTTAATGTCAAAATCATTATCTGATAAGAAATCTAACCATCAACTCTAATGTGCTTTTAGGTTAGGTTAGATGAAGATATAATTGATCCCTAAATTATCATTCTTGAGATCAAATAATTTTACCAATAGATAATGTCGCTAAATTTATAATAATTGTACTATTTTAACTAATTCTAGATCATATAGTGCATTGTTTACCTCATACACTTCAACTTTCTAGACTCATAAGCTATAATAAAACTTTCTTGCATGAAAACTCCTGTAATAACATCTCTTAAAGCATCGATTATTACCAAGAATTGGCCATTTCGATTGATAAATCTCAACACTTGTGCTGAGGTAAGAAGGTTAGCTTCTAAAAAGCTACCTTGCACTTCACTAACCACTCAAATTTTTTATTTTTCCACTAAAGAGAGGTAATGGGATTTGCTATCTTGGAAAATTTTGGAAAAAAATTCTTGTAGTATCCATATAAACTGATAAAACTCCTAACTTCATGGACATTTTAAAGTGTTGGCCACTCCATAATGGCTTTAATCTTTGAAGGATCCATGGGTATTCCTTCTATAGATTTAATGTGCCCAAAGTATTGTACCTTTTTCTAAAATAAGGCACACTTTGATAGTTTCTTAAAAGTTTATGTTTCCACAACCATTACAAAACCAACTTCAAATGATCTAAATGCTCCTCTTTGAATTGTGAATAGATGAGGATATCATCTTGTAAGACCAACATAAAATGATTGAGATAATCTCTGAATATACTATTCATGAGATTCATAATTGATGTTGGTGCATTCATTAGCCTGAAATAAATAACTATGAACTCATAGTTCACATAATGAGTCTTTGAAATTTGTTTGTAGAATATCTTCCTCTTAAATCCTTAACTAATGATATATTGCTTAAAGATCAATCTTTTATAAAAATGATGCTCTATGCATTTAATCAAATAGATCATCAATGTGAGGTAAATGATACCTATTTTTTATCATTGCCTTATTTAACATCCTATAATCAATACAAAGGTGAAGGGTTCCATCCTTCTTAAAAAATAGAACTAGTGCACCCCATGGTGACATGATTGGTCAAATCAACCCTTTAGACAATATCTCTTGTAGTTTAGCCTTCAACTCTACCATCTTAGTTGTCATCATTCTATAAGTGGATTTAGACTATAATTAAGACCCTAGAATGATGTCAATTGATAAATTAAACTCTCTCTTAGGGGGTAAACCTAGAAATTCTTCAGGAAAACCATCTCAAAAATCCTAGAGAAAAGGAAAATATTTGATGGAAGGTTCATTTTATTCCTCTATCTCATTTATCTTTACAATAAATGTTTGATACCCTTTTTTCTATGCTTTCTTCAATTGAATTTTTGAAATTTATCCAAGCCTAAGCTTCATTTTTTCTCCCTAAATTTGGGTTTTATTACACAAATCATCTAAACATTCAACCATTTTAATTAGATAATCTACCTTATCTTTATGTTGAGATAACCAGTTTAATCTTGAGATCTCATCACATGACCCTATGGTGATATAAATAGATCCAATACTATAGTGAATTTAGGTAGTTTGATCTCAGATTTGACCAAACATTTATTGACCTTGACCTTAGATTTATTTGTGTATTGAACTAACCACACATTTACCATAACTCCAATTTTTATATAAAACTTGATAAGAACTTTAGGAGTAATAAAACATTTAGTATCTCTTATGTCAATCAAAATTAAAATTGGATGACCAAATAAAATACATAATAGCTTAATAGGAGAAGCCTGAAACTCAGCTTGATGATCATTAATAGCTACATGAATTCTTTATTGGAAAGATCTTTGATGTGGAGCAAAACCCTTATCTTACTATCTAATTTCCCTTGAGTGAATTATATAGCATAATAATCACCTCCATAAATGAAGCATCTAATAGGTGGTCCTTTCCTATCAAATTATTGATTTCCCTTGAAACCATTTCTTGGTTTCTTATTCCCTGAATCACTAATAAAATTTGATTTTTGATTCTTAAATTGATTTTTAGAGTTTCCACTCTTTTTATAATTCTTATTTTTTAAATTCATGTTATGGCCTATAAAAATTTTCTTGAATTTATCTCTGACGTAAGGAAGTGACTTCAATTTTTGCTCCTAATTTATTACCTTTTCAAAGACTTGATCCATAGTGGATGGCCTATGCACATCCACCTTGCATCCAATTTGGGTTGTTAATCCCATAATGAATTTCATAATGTGAAACCTCTTGTCTGCCTGATGTTAAGGAACATACTTTACGAGCTTGGTGAATTTCTCTAAATATTCATTAGCTAAAAGGTCTCCTTGCTTTACATTCTAAAAATATGTAAGCTCATGATCAAAATAGAGTTTTGGAAACCATCACAATCTAAATAATGTCACAAAATTTTCCCACATGGTGGTATTAGAATCAAGATTCATATCTAATTTCTTGTTTGCCCACCATGTTGTATTCACCAACCAATTGGTAAGCTCCTCAAACTACTTTTGTAACTTTGAATTAATTATATATCTCTAAATACTTGTCCATATTAGTTATCCATGATTATAATCCATCTCCCATAATGGTTCCATCAAACTTGGGTAGATTAACTTTATTCATGTATCATGTAAGCTCAATAGCTACATGTGCTCTCACATCTTAGGGCACCTCCTCTTGTGTAGGTTCTTAAGGAATTTATTTCTCTACAAGATGATTTTTAGGTTAATTTTAATTATTTTCCTCTATATGGCCATGAAGTTCCTATTCAAGGGTAGCTATCTAGTCGCTAGTCTCATTTATGGATGCAAGAATGTAATCAAGCTTTACATATTTTTTAGTAGCAAATTGATTTGGGTCAACTGGAGGGTTAACATTATTAGGATTGGATGTACCCTCACTAGCTAGCCTTCAACATGACATTCTTCTTTTTGATAATAGAAGAATATGAATATGTTAGTGGACTCATTAAGTCCAAGTGAGCCTCAACTCTGATACAACAATGTAACAACCCCTCAAAGTTAACTAAAATTAGGTTAATTTTTTTAATTCAATAAAAAAATAATTTAATTGATTTTAACACTAATAATATTTAACTGAATACATCATTTAAGTAAACTATATTATTAACCATTATGTTAAGTATTTGATTCATTTATAAATAAATATTGATTTGATTTCACAAGTACAACATAGTAAATTACTAAATTATCTAACTTTAATAAATTATCCAATGTTGATTTAAATATCACATGTACAAATATAAATAAAAAAATGTTACTATTATAAAATTAACGTCAAAATAGAACAAGTATACAATATTACATAACTGAATATCAGATCACAATTATGCAATGTTTCATAGAACATGCAAGTCTAAATGTACTCATTAAAATCCATAAATAATCCTAAGTCACTATCAGTTGACTAATGGAATGGGGAGGGAGAGTATCATCTAATTGATTTTCCACACCAACCATGGACCATTTATCCTTTGCATAATCTCCTAATAAGTGAATAGCCCTCCCTTTATATATGGGTAGACAATGATAGTGCATAAATTGAGAAAGTCAACTAAAAACCCATGTGTTGTAAGATAACGATCATAAGAATCATATCATAAATAAATAATTTCTAACATGACATCGTGAAATACATCAAAACTAAATCAAATATATGAATTAACAATGTTCAAACCATAAACATTAATTTGTCCAAAGTTTTAATATAATTTTCTAGATCTCAAAATCAGTCAAATTCACACACACAACTCATTTGAATAACCTCAGTCTATCTATTAGTGGAAATAATTAAGTACATGAATTATATTACACCTAGTTATTTAATGACATTAATATCATCTAAGCATATTAATTCTAAAATCCACAAATTTCAAACTTATATAGATCCACATAAAGAATGTCACAACATGTATGAATTCAAAGAAATCATATTCTCATATATACTCCATTATGTGCATCTAAATTTTATAATTCAGCTAATTAAATTTAATACAACCCTTTTAGATAAAACAATTTATTTATTTTATCATCTAAACAATTCATAAAACATTCATTTAATTCTTTGTCAAAATTTATGATATTTTTTCTTTACAAACTAACTTTCATCTAGGTTCAAATTTCTCATAAAATTCTAATCAATACATACATAATTCTTTGTTTCCCATAATATCCCTATAAACCCCCAAAATTCTTGTGTATTAAAAATTAATTTTAGGTTATAAATCCCCAATAATAAATACCATTAAATATTCATATAATAATTACCATCATACCAATAATTATGCAAAACAAATTAAACAGAAGTTTATTTCCACGTAAGACTTATATAAAAATCTAATATTAATCAAACCCAATTAAACATTAGATAGTTTAAAGCCTCTAAAATTAGTATACAATAGCTATGTGTGTGTGTGTGTCTATATATATATATATAATTTGAATTAAATGGTCCATTTAAAAATTTCATTCAAACTACAAGCTTAAAATAACATTAAAATATTTTAAAACATCAACTCACAAATTCAATGTTTCCACCTAACTATTCTATCAAGATCATGGTATCCAAATGTATCATAAAAACCACAAAATAGCTACAAGATTGGTTCACATGCATACAATATTTAATTTAATCCCATAACTCTTATATTAATCATAATTTAATAATTCAAGATTACATTTTGTTTTGGTAAGGACATAGTCATTTAATCATTATGAGAAATTTTGAACTTTTATCCCAAAATATCAAATCTAAATTTAAAACAAAACATTAAAACCAAATCCCTCAATAACCTCTTATCCAAAAAAATGGTTTCCAAAAGCATTCCATTCTATAACTAATCTAACATTTATGTAAGAAAAAATCACTAATATTCACATATAGCTCATCCATGATCATTTTACCACATAATTTCATTTTGAGATCAACTCTACTTGAGTCATAAGCCAATATTTATTTAAAATATAAAAATTATATATGGTGTGATCAAACAATTAATTAACACCTTGCCCTTAAAGAGTTTTAAAATTCAAATGAAACTAGACCCCTTTTCCATATAAAATCAAATTTAAAAGAGACACAAAATGAACATGAAAGATCTATAATACCTAGTTTATTCCATTCACCCAAAAATCAAAGGAATTCAACAAATTATTAATTTTCAATAATTTCCTTTTGATCTATATCAAAATACACTAACATCAATAAAACCCATAATTTTTCCATTCTTGAAATACATTATACATACAACCATGACTGGCAAAATTTGGCTCACTTATACTTGACCTTGTGGATGGATAGAAACCATCCCAATGTTCACCTACAAGTAACCATAATATAAATATTTTTAAAACAAAATACACATTAACCATTCCCAAATTGTTTAATTAAAAAATAAACACAAAATTCTTTTAAACCATAGTCACCTTAATTTATAAACAACATAAAAAACACTATGCACATAGTCATGTATACATGGATGGGTTATATAAGTGTTTGTCCTTGTGGATGGGATGTACTTATCCTCAAGTTCGTACACATATATTTTTTAAAAAAATAACTAAAAAAATTCATGAACTTGTTTTAACAATCAACGACCTAAAAACTAGAGTTCCATAAATATCATTTCAAGATGATAAAAACTAGAAGAATAATATCAAAAAACCCTAACTATAAACAAATTATAGGTAGTGCAAGACCAAATACTTACTTTCCCAAGATCTCCTCATCAACCTCCTCTTCTTCTCCAAACGCTTGACCTCCATATATCTTCATCTATTTCCAATTTGCATACCAAAATCCCCAAAAAAACCATAAAATTGGGTCTTTACAAAATGAATCTCCACTTTCATCATTATTTTCTAAAATTTTAGAATGATATCTTTCCAAAAACCTTAAATATTATAGCTATTCCAATATAAAAATATCATGGAAAAACCATGCAACTAACCAAGTCTATGTTTTTCCAAATGATGGCTTCAAAGAGTCTAGAATCAAATAATTTGAACCCTAGATCCTTTGAATATGCCAAGGTAAATAATCATATTAACATTATATTTTATAAGATTAAATTTTGACCAAATAAAATAATCATGTATTGCTTATAACTATAACCTTTATAAACTTCAAACATAGTCTAAGGTAAACCATCGACCTTTACAAAATAATAAGACTAATGTTAATAAAGCAACCCTTCTAATAATTATTGAATATGTATATGTTTATGCAATGCATTTATCATCCATGATTATAACATAGAAAATATTTATAGAATGATAACCATTAAAACATCAAACATCTTAATTAACATTGCAATCATGCCAAACATGGTATTTTAACTAGGTAATACTAATCATAAGTTTAATCATTACCAAGACATTAATGCACAAGTTTCAACCATTATATACATGGATTGCAACCAATTAAAACTCTATAATAATCAAACACACTTTATCAAGGATTAAATCCATATGCATGAATGCTAATCAATCATTACAAAACAAGAAACAATGCTAAGTAAGAACACATTAGTAATTTAATACATGTTGTAAACAATAATATTAACCAATCAACAAAAACATGTGAAAACTAAACTAAGTGGTGTGTGAAAGGGTTCCAATTTTATTTTATAATCCCACACTCATATCCATCTACTCCATCCTCTCTGATGATAAACTCCCTCATTCATAGTTAAGAGGATGGACTCCATCCTACATCCACCTCAATACAATAAATAATAGTTAGATCATATCTCAATATAATCATAATAAATTATTTTAACTAAATAAACTGCATAATTATAATCATAATGTACCATAACAAAATATGAATAACTAATAAAAAGTTAACTATCGTGATCTTAAGTAATCAATATTATCCACAATTAACATGTTATTATTCTAGTTATTTAACATAATAAATTAACCAATCATTCAACACTGTAATTAATAAATTAATGAGTCTAGAGGAAAATTAGGATGTAATAATAAATATACCTATGATAATAATTCTAACCTCAGTCACTACCATTGACATTTCTTCCATGCCTAATTGTACTGATCGTACACACATAATAGTCAAAAATAGATCTAAACAAGTCATATTCTTGTTTTTAGTCTACTCCTACTATCAAGACATAGTCACAATAAAATAGTAAAGATAATTATATTGATCGCTTTAGTACTTTCCATAACTAGTAAATCCAATTTTAAAATTAGTTTCAATAGTTACATTCAAACTTATGCTTTATTTCCATATATTACAGTTTGAGTTAATTATTTTAGTTTATCCTATTGTGATTCAATTTAATTATTTCCTATTTCTATTGGTGGAGATAAATGGGAAAACATGTTCATTATTATACCCATTTCTTGTGGACCAAAGGTTGGTAATA
Organism: Torreya grandis; assembly: GCA_037957365.1. NCBI lineage: Eukaryota > Viridiplantae > Streptophyta > Pinopsida > Cupressales > Taxaceae > Torreya > Torreya grandis. The sequence continues at coordinate 970,174 of JARHVA010000924.1, forward strand.
CATGCATATAGCTCATGCATCCCACTCACCAGGTGACATTATAGTTTGGACAAGTATGGTTGTAAAAAATGAAGGAAATAATAAATATTACATATCAATACATTTAATTCTCATATAAAGTAAATATAATTAGGATACAAAATTATGTAATAGTACCTACAAATAGAAAAAAAATTCAAAAGAACATGGATAATTAGAGATAGTAAAGGAAATATGCATGCACCTGTATTATCTCAAGGACACGATAGGAGCTATTTATTTCAAAGTTAAAAATTTTGAATTATTTATATATTTATAAGCATCATATTCAAATAAATTTAAAAATATAAAAAAATTCAAAAATTCAAAAAAATGCCAAAACATTCAAATATTCAAAAAAATAAAAAATCAGAGCTTGAGAATGACTTGAGTTGATAAATTACATTATTTTCATATATTATTTATCACATGTTTAGTATACAGTATTTTTTTTCATAAAAAAATTCATTTCACAAGTTTTATGAGTGTGAGATAGGACATACAAATCATATATGGACTTATAGATGGTGGACAAGTCTTATACATAGAGGCCATGGCAATGTTGAAGACATCTACTTCCACAAATTACATTATCATAGGTTATATCATTCTATGACCTCATTACCATGTTGAGAGATACATAAATTACTTACACATGCCTTTTTAGTTACTCATTTATTACATAGTGCTACATGGATATATCATTATTTTTTTATGATACCGTCATACATTGATATTGTATACTAGTTTTCACTTGTTATATGTTTCATTGATGATGTTACTTTCCACAATAAGTTAGTTAATTTTTTCTATTTTTTGTGACCCCTTAGATTTATTTGCTCCTTAGCCTTTTTTGTTATGGAATTCATTACCCTTGTTTAATTATGGACTTCCCCCTCTTTTTTAGCTCCTTAACCTTGCTTGTTGTATCATTCTTGCCCCTTATTTTCATTTCATTAGCATTGCTTATTAGTGATATATTTACGTTCATTTTATGTGGCTCATTGGCATTATGTGTGAAATTATATGTTATTTCATGACATTGTGTATTGAGCTTGTTGAGATTTGTGATTACTATGTTTGCATGTGTCATGATCCATTTCATGCACCTCTCCTTTGTGGGGTTTAACCTGATTATATCATTCACTTCCTTATTACATAATATTATTCAATGATAATTACTATTAGGTGATTCATAGATGCATATATCCTTACATACCAATTATATTCCCTAACATTCAATGTGTTACATACATTCCTTGATGCTATATACATTACTATGATGATATATTATCCACATGTTGACATGATTCTACATGATATTATCTTTATACTTATCACGATATAATTCATTTTTATTTTGATATAAGTGACTTGTAGGATACAACACTCACCTCAAAATGGGGCATATTAGTACGTTTTTTCATAGATACTAAAGCCTCCATGAGCATATTAAAGTAGATTATACATATTTTAGAGTTTAGATGCAATTTATATACCAAATTGGGATAATTATTGGAAGTTTTCAAACATATTTTTTGGGCATATGTACTCCATGAGTGTCATATTTCAGATTGATACAAATTTATTTGAGCATGATGTTGGCTCATGCACACATATACACCATTTAAATATTTATTTGAGCATGATGTTGGTTTATGCATACATATACACCATATACATATTTAGTTGGGCATAATGTTGGTTAATGAAAAAATATACATTATTTAATATTTAGTTGGGCATGATGTTGGTTCATTCACATTATGATGGATTATATTTAACTTCAATTCAATGGGGTAGGATGTTATTTCATGCATTATTGCACATTTTCACTTTTACAATATTTTAAAATCTTTTCAAACATCTAGTAAACTTGAATCTATAAGTATGTATACAGTGGTTGATTCATTATTTTAAAGTAATGCACATTAAGGTTCAATTATGCTTAAAATCCATGGAATTACCCATAGTGAGCCCATTATATTATTCTCACTTTAACATATTGGGGTTATAATATTGAATTTATATTAGTTACATATGGGATGGGGGAATTTATCTTCCAATCCATGACCCTTGCCTTAGTTAAAATTCAAACTTGGGATTAATCACCCTCAATCTCACCATGTTATCCATATGTTTTGTCAAGGAAAAACAATTATCTAATGATTAAATAAGGAAGCATCTCAAACAAGTTAAAAATAAACTTGGTTTACTCATATACATGTTTACTCCTTCCTTGCTCTTTCAAGTTTCAAGTTTTAAGTATAATTTAAATTTCATCTTTTTTTCATGGACATTGACTACTACATTTTTTTTTAAGTTTTTATTTGAGCATCTTGCACATTTGGATCCTTCTCCAAAATAAAAAGTGTGTTGTACACACTCTGGTATATCTTCATCCTTTTAGTCTAGTATTTACATTGTATGTTAATCATAGAATAAAATGGGTGCATTTTTAGACAATAAAATATGGTATTTGGAACTTATAAATGTCAATATTGACCAACACTTACTCTACATGACTTGTGAATCTCCAAATAATTATCACTCACCATTCTTGCACACCTATATGCTAATTATTAGCCCAATCCATTCTAAGTTTCCATCAATCACCTTCAAAAAAATTCAATATGTGTTAAATTAGTGAAATATCTTATCTAGATATTCCTAAACTATACCAAATTTACATTTTTGTCTCACATATAGTAATTTCAAACTTAGATAATAATGTCAATGTTTACTACCTTGACTAATGTTACCACCCTTCACCTAGCAATGGCTATTTTTAAAAATATAACCCTTACAATAGGTCATCCCATTCACCTAACATGTTATTTGAGTTTGTAGTTACCCAATTGAGAACATATAAATACAAATCAAGGTCAATATTATGAATATTATGGTATTTTAGGGTACTTATCAAGGTCATTGCTGCACATTGAGAAAATATGACCTATTCTTCCTAGATATCATATCAATCACTAGTATAAGTCATCACATAAGTATGAAACACACCAATTGAGGTCAAGTGATAGTATTTTCAATATCAAATAATGATTTTTATTTGAATACATATAGTAAAAGTTAACAATTGTACATTTACACTAAGAGAAATAACTATGTGTGTCTTGACTCCCCTCTTCAAAGTATTGAATATGTAGGTAGTGGTCAATCATCAATAAGGATGATTACAGCCAACTAAAGCCAATAAATTTACTCACTTTTTATTTATTTTTTATCCTTTACAAGTAGACATAGGTTTTTATGATAATGATATTGACTTTTAGATTTGTTCATATAGTCAATGACCATAGATCACACATACAAAGACATATCAAATAGATACATTACATAGTACACTCACAAAGATAAATCTTCCTAGGACATAATTATCAACCTCAATCACTACCATTGATGTTTTTCCCCTAAGGTTACACTATATATGAAATCTATGTTTTTTTTTTAGGTGAGTATATTAAATCATCTTAGCATCCATACCTAGTGAACAAATTATAAAAAGATAAATGCATAATAATACCTCAACTTTTGTAACTATATTGTGTAGTTCTTCTTTTTATATGGAAACCATGTCCTCATGATAATTTATTAATTCATATGAGACATATTTATTGTATATTATTTCACAAGATTCATCCACCATAGAAAACATAGCATTGTAGTTAATGAAATTCATGACCCTAGACATGAAAATGTATCTCTGTATTTTTTAGGACTTATAAAAGAAGGAGATGAGACAAATTTGATCATTTTTTTCTTGAATAATTTCAAAATAAAAGAGAGTAATAATACACCTATGAGAGTCAATTATAATTAATAACTAAATTCTCAAATGATTTGAGCTTCTTCTCTATGAAATGCAATGGTGGTCACTTATGAAATTTATTATCATATCAATTTGAAATTTTTATGTTCAAAACTCAAGATAGTATCATCATATCACTTTGTGAAAAATAATTAATAGAAGATGGATTTTCATGGATTATTTTATTATGTTTTCCATTATAATTTTATTTTAGATTTTTTTATGGATTTATCTCTAAAATATATCTTGACCATCCATATATCATGATCTTGTGGTCCATTTATTGTCCACTACATGAATGTAAGGCTTAATATATTAATATTTCACTTGAATTGAGTTCATTTAATCTATTATATTGACATTTTTCTACCATATAGCATAAGTTTATGATGTGTCCTATCATGACCCTCAGTTTATCTTCACCTTTTTCATGGCCAATATGAATTATTCATATGGAGTATCAGACTCATGGACTGTACAATTTTCATTAGTTTCTTGAATTCTATGTGACCAAAATTTTATTCATAACTAATATAAATATGATAAATATTAGGTAATGATTCACTTGATTTCTCAGAGAGTATGGAATTCACGGAGTCCAAAGGCTCTCTCTGTGAAGTTCATGATTATGTGAGTGCATGAATATTCCTTTATAAAAGTAATAAAATATAAATCACATATATAAATATTTTTTTCCTAAAAAAATAAAAATATATTTTAGAATTGATCACAAAACACATGGCATTCATTAAATATCCACAAGGTCTTATAGGCCTAAAATGTGTCATAGTTTGATCAATCTCTATGAGGCTACATAGGTCCATGAAACTTTGTTAAGTCAGATATATACATATACAACATGAATCCAACTGTATAATACATTTAAAATAACTTTTGAAAATAACATTGAATAATTGTGAATTATAAGTCTAGTCCATCAATAAAAAAGAAAATATTTATTTTATTATGGGTGTTATTCACTAAGGTTTTAAATATAATGACACACATAAACCTTGGATAAATAAATAAACACAAGAATTTTTAATGAGTAAATTCTCAAAAGTGTTTCAATCAATCATAATCAACTATTAATTAAATAAACAATTTTATTTTTAATTAGACTTTAAATATTATAATAATATAGATATTTTAAAACTAAAAATATCTAACACTAATCTAGGTTTGTTATTCAACAACCTTTATACTCTCACCTCAAATATCTCATAACTAATCCTAGTCTCATGAGTCATACTCACTATTATTTGATCACATAATATAATTAACTCATAAACACAAATGTGAGAATAACACAATAAATTCTTAACATCCCCCATTAGTGCTCATATGAGTAAATACAAACCAAAAAGACTAAAATTGACACACGTACATAAAAATACTTAGTACACATATTCTTCATCACTTGGATGGGAAAATTTGCCATCACTGGGATGGGAAGTGTATTCTTCCTAGTCACTTTATTCAGTTATCATGGCCTTATCCTATAGCTTTCCATAAATAAGTTATTATTCCCTTTGTTTTCAATTGAGAAAGAGATGCCCTAGAATTTTAAGATGAAAATGTTTGAATAAGCCTTTTGCACTTTTAGTCTTTTTCATGTGTTTAGGTTTTTTGTAAAAAGTGTTTGTCTTATTTTGAGCAACTAACATTTCTTATTCTTCATAATTTTTGACCTTGTTTCCATCATCAAGTAGTATTTTTATAATATTCTCCAAAATTATATTTATTTTTATTAGGGTAAACACTATAATGGACATATTTTTTAGCATGTTATTTAGTAGTATGGATTTTGCATCATTTTTTTCCTTTACTTATTCATTTATGCCAATTGATTTAAATTTTTAGGGCTATGGAGTTTAATCCCTAAGTCATTAAAGGGGTTAAGTACAGTAGATTAGGGTATAAAATATGCAATAAATATAGCCATTGATTTGTAATATAATTGACCTAGTTTGACCTTTCTAAAAATAGTAATAAATTATGCAAACAAGTACTTAGTTAGAAACTAACTGAGATGGATGATCTAGAGGTTGAAAACCAAAATATGAGTTAATTAGGGTGGCTTAATTAAGATTTAAGTATCTAAACCCTTATTAGATATTATCTTTCTAATTGTATAATAGTGTTAATGGTGATAGTGTCCTTATTTTTGCACTAGTGTCCTCTATGTAGAACTATTTTGAGCTTCTAGGTGTACCTGTGTCTGAGTCTACCAATCCTATTTTTATTCACATGAGTTTTGATTCCCTTTAGTTGACTTATTTTGACTAATTTTATATTCAAACCCTAAACATCCATATTTATAGGGTATCTATTTGGCATAAGTAGTAAAGTGTTATGTTATTGGGGTAGGTTGGACATTCTCAACACCTTGTTGTGATGAGAGTTGCCTACATACCAATACTCTGAGGGATCAAGCCTGATGTAGTTCTCCCCATATAAGTAATGGTGAAAGTGCAAGTGAAGCTAGTATAAATGACATTTTGAGTGATTTTATTCATACTATAGATTGTAAATATACGTATTCTAAGCTTGGGATGGTTTTGGATGACTATATGTAGAAGTAGGGTAGAATAGGTATCGATAACCTTGATTGTGCATAATTTATTCTGAACTAGTTCATGTTATTTGCATCTAATTTCCATCTAGTGAATAAAGGGATAAATTTTATGTATATGTAATGTCATAGTGATTTTTTAGGTCTTTAAAGAGATCTAGGTTGATCTTAGATGGTTTTTGATTTGAAAAGATATCTATTTATGATAAAATGTGGGAAAAGGATAATAACACCCAAACTAGGAAACTAACACCATTGGCATTACTATCTAGTTATGGTATTAGTTTCTAGGTGGCAAAACCTAAGGCATTAGGGGAAAATATGCTAAAGTGAGGGTTTAGGATTGATTTAGGTATGTTTAGGGATGTGTATGGCCTACATAAAGGATAGATAAGTGTCTAACTAGGCCCTAAGATAGGTCTAGGACTAAGTTGTGAATATGTGGTCTCAAGTAAAACTCTTAACACTCAAGTGACATTTTAGATGACTTCATTTACCCCTCCTTTATTATATAAATTAAACAAAGTGAAAATATTAGGATAAAGGAAAATAAATGTACTTGGACTTACCTAAGATTTGAATCATGTGAATTTGGATCTAGGTGTGTGAAACATGCTCCATTACATGTCTTATAAATGAAACATGCATAGATCAGTCCTTAATTACAAGATATCAAAATAAAAATATAAAATTTAGTAAAGATATAAGATATATGAAATAAATGAATACACCTCACTAGGTATGCAAACCAATTCATAAACCTAGTGAAATCTTGTGTGTGCATGTAGCTAGTGATCAATCAGTGAATAACTTAGATTGATATAAATAGATTACTCAATCCCATGTGTGTGTGGATTAAGAACTCAAAATATCCTTGAATCCATTATTTCCCACCCTTGTTTGGTAGATCATGACCTATGAATGGTTTTGATTGGACTAATGGTGTGTCTAACCCTGGTTTAAGAGTTCAAATAGACCATCACTCCATTATTGCCTACCCATGTGTAGTAGATGCATATATAACTATATTATACAATATAATTTAAGATGTGTAACTATAATTGGAACTATATATGTCATCTCTATATCCACTTGGGAACTTTAGAATGAAAATTGGCTAAGGAGCTATTTAGGTATGTAGTTCAAGGACTACTCATTAATGCTAACCATTGTAGATGGAGTAAGTCATAAAATCTATATTATGTTGGTGTGAATGGTGTCTATATTATGTTGGTGTAAATGGTGTCTATATTAATAACATAGATAATGACATGAATTTTTCCATTCTATCTAATCAATCAGAATAAAAGTGAGCATATGAAAATAATATGTTGCACACATGCCCTCAAATACGATATTTGTGCATATGGATTTTGGATTGAGTTGTATTAATTTATATCTAAGTATCTAAAATTTAAATGGGAATTATCATGCCATGTATGATTCCCCCAATTTGATCAAACTAGTATGAATCTATGCTAAACTGAGCAAAAACTAGTAATTTATAATTGAACCCATGCAAACATGGATTGTACCTACTATACTTTTCTAGCCAATATATGATTTATTGAAACTGTTACTACTAAATAGTAGTTTTGTATCTATATAGTAGTGTTGGTGGCTTTAGTTTCCAACTTTAGGCATTAATGTCTAACTGTATTGATTTTTATGTAACTAAAACTAGTGTTTGTGTGACTATTTCCCACTATGTTTTCCTAAAACTGATTTATATATTTTGTACTTGTGTGATGAAAATTATACTCTGAATGCATTTATATAGCTTGATCTCTATGAAAAAACTTTATGAATGACCCTTATTTTGAGGGGAGTTGTTGAACCTATGTAATAATTGTAGTCAAAATAAATAGCTTTGTATGATATGTGTTAATCAAAGCATATATGATATATGTGTAATAAACCAATATAATTTGCATACATGACATTGGATTGTAAGATAATCTGAGCATAATTTTCTAATGTATGATGTATTATTTATCTATAATTCATAAGTATATCAAGATAGATATAACAATGTAAACATGTGTATGAACAATAAATTTAAGAAATAAAGTGAGTAATTACCTAGAGGGTGGAGCATGATGTCCATCTAGTCACCCAAGGAGGAAAGGGAAATACATGAGGTCCCTCATGGAATCTAAAATTGGAGTGTATAAAAATCAAGAGACAAGTGTCATGGCCATGACGCATACATGAAAACTTACATACAAAACACATGAGGCACACAAAGTAGGCCAAAGGGTAGCAATACAAGAGACATTGGCAAATGTCACTAAATCTAATAAAGTAAGACATAAAAGGACATGTTCAAATGTCCACATACATAAGTAACAAGCATTTTGGCATAGAGACACATGGAAGTACATGTTCAAATGTCTACATACACAATAAAGAAGGTACACATAAGGACATGAGCATATGTCTAAAGCATACATATAATGAAAGGAAGTGGTGCAGAGCTATAAAATAATGACATATGCAAATTTCCTTGAATAGATGTATAATTAGAGAGACACAATCACATCTAAACTAAGAAATATATAAATTAAATTATTCACAAACATGTGGTACAAGTCTATTTAAGAGAAAAAATGTACATAAATTGAGTCTAAATTAGTAGTAGTTGACAAAAAAACAATGTAGTGTAGAGTGATATAACCTAGTAATCAGTATTATGTATAATATGCCCCAAATGGGTGAATGTGTCAAATTAATAACATGTGTATGTACCCCCAATGGGTAGATAGTAGTAAATATGGACCTATGTGATGGACCTGAGTCCCATAGCAATATATAAAAACTCAAAAAGAACAAGTGAAACATGTATATATGATAAAACTAACTATACTAATATAGCTAGTATATGTATTACTTCACAATTATAATAAATGTAAATATGGAAATGCATACAATCTATAATTTTTATTTTCTAAGAAAATATTTTCACATTTTTATTTTTGACATATTATATTATTTTTGTATCTTTTGGATATAAGCTATGTACAAGAAACATGAAAATGAAACTATATGCAAGGAGCAAGAAATAAAGAAACTATATACGAGTAGGGAGGAACATACTAATCAATGAGTCTCATAAGAGACTCACTATCAAGGTGTCATGTGTCAAATAAAGGAATATTAATCATGTGTGTTGTGTGAAAAGGTAACTGAAGCCCTAAAACATGTTAAAATAAATTATTTATAATTAACAGTACATATGGAGTGGTGCTAGGAATATATGAAATTGATTGGGGTGCCCTATGAACTATAGGGGTCTTAGGGACACATCTAGTAGAATATGTTATAACTGGCATGGATGCCCTATGATGATAACCCTAGGAACTCAATAACACTAATTTTTTAATGAAAGGGGTAGAGAGAGGCTTTCTAGAATCTATAAAATATATCTAACATAGGGGTCTCTCTAATAAAGGTCCTCATGGGAGAGTATGTGTACATGGTAAAACTATAGAAGTAGACCTCACCTATACTAGTGGCTCAACTAAAATCTATGGTGTACTATTAGAAAATGTGCTTAGAATTATAACTGGTAGTTGTGGTGTAACTACATGTGGGTTAGGTGAAATATACTCATATGAAATACCCTCAACTATAACCATATGATTAGCATGTATACTTAAGGCATATTTTCATGGTGGATGGAATGGCTCAAAGCTATTATATCCATGGCCTACCCAATAACATGTCAAATTTTCCTACACTAAGTACTACTAAGAATCTAGTGGCCACATGTGATGGTCCAACATGTAATGGAAGTAATAGCTACCTAATAGAGCTCTAAACATGTCCACTAAAACCACAAATAACTATGTTGGTCAAAAAATGTCCTAAAATGAATAACCCAAATGCTATATAAGTGTGATGGTGCATATGTTAATACTAGACCCATTGAGGCTCTTACAAAGAGTACATATAAATCTGAATCATCATCGACAATCTCCTACTCTAAGAAAGTGATGAGTTTTCTAGCTTGCACTATAGTATTAAATACACCAATGATATTATGTAGGGGTGTGTATCCTCTTTAGTAGTGTGATAAGATGCTAGTGGTGGATGTGCTTGATAGGTATAGTGAGCACCTAAAGTTCCTCTTGCCTCATTAGTTATATGTTTTGGAAATGGATCTGAAAATATTTTCATTTCCTTAGATTCTATTTTATGAACTTAAGGTGCCTCTATAGGTGTGCCCACATTAATGATGTTTGCCCTTATCAAATCTTGTATCTTGTGTCTCAAAGTGATGCATTTTTTTGTAGTATGGATTGTTGCCCTATTATATTCATAGAATGTATTATAATCATAACTCTTTGGAAGATTCCTAGTTATATCAATCTCTTTGATTAGAGGGAGAGATATGACATTACATTTCAAGAGATATTGTAAAACACATCCCAGTTACTTTGGAAAGTTTTTAAAAACTCTCCATGGTGGAGTTGATAAAACCATGAGAGGAGATGGCTCTAAATATATGTTAATTATGTCCTTTTGATCACTCTTTTTTTTAGTGTCCCTTACTTTATATGGAGGATTATTATAACTCTTAGTAGTTTAATCTAATCCACTTATGTATTGTAATATTCCCATATATATATATATATATATATATATATATATATATATATATATATATATATATATATATATATATATATATATATATATATAAGTTTAACTTCCTTTTCTTTCATTGTGTGGCATAAATTTTTCAATGTTGGAAACTTCTTAAACAATATATATTCATGCAATGATGGTAGTTAGCTTTATTTGAATATGTCTTGGAGTTCTCTATCTACTAAGGGGCTAGTCATCTTTTCCAATATAGTTTTATATCATAATACATAATATTTAATAAACTCATTATGTTTTTGCTTAAGTTGATCCACCTAAGCATATGAGATATTATCATTGATGTTCATTGAAAATTATTCCAAAAACATATCTTCTAATGGGTTGAATATTATGATAGACTAGTTTGGAAGATCATAGAACCACTATAATTCATAATCCTTTAAACTTCATAAGAACAACTTAGTGAGGAGCTAATCATTGGACACATAGTCTAAATATGTTGCATTAAAGTCTCATAAATGATGCTCTAAGTCACCCTTACCATCATATAAATTAAAATTGGGTGAAACACATATAGATGGAAATGGATTTACTGCTATGTGTTTCCAATGGTGTACATAAAAAACATGAGAATCCAAGGCATATGATAGCCTAGTATCACCCTATTCAAGATGTAACACCTTATCCCACAGAGAATAAATCTCATGTATAAGGAATTGAACATAGAGATAAAAAGAGTGTGTACTAGCCATATGAGGTGTAGATGTTACTGAAGGTTATCATGTAAGAATGAGTTACATTAAAACCTAATTTTCCCCTACAATTGTAATAATTTTGGCATCTAGGAGATTATAAAAATGACCAGCAATGGATTTTTTAAGCTCTTATTGAACAATATGAATGGGGTCATCTTGCATTTATATATATATATATATATATATATATATATATATATATATATATATATATATATATGAAGCTTTGAAAGTGTATCTTATGAATCTCATGAAATCAGTTGTTGAATTTTAAAACAATATGTTTGGAAGTAGGAAAATAAAGAGTTGTATTTTTTGAAATTTTAAAATAAATTTATTTATAACTGATTGTAAAATTGAAATATTTAATCAAATCTAAGATTTTGGGACTAATAATTGAGCTTAAAAAATAGAAAGATACAAACCTTAAGAGTATACAAGGTTAGGGTTTGAGTAGTATTTGAATTAAGTTAGGTTCAACAAATGATTTAACTTTTTAGGGTTATGGAGTTTAATCCCTAGGTGTTTTAAGGGGTTCATTACATTAAATCAAGGTATAAAATATGCAATAAATATAGCCACTAATTTGTAATAAAATTGACCTAGTTTGACCCTTTTAAAAATAGTAATAAATGATGTAAACAAGTACTTATCTAGAAACTAACTAAGATAAATTATTTGGAGGCTAAAAAATAGGATAAGAGTTAATTAGGGTGTCTTAAATAGAATCAAGTGTTAAAACCCCTCTTGTACAGTACCACCCTAATTGGACAATAGCACTAGTGTCCTCATTTTAGTTATAGTGTCCTTTGTATAGAACTACTCTGAGATTATAGGTGCACCTATATCAGAGCCTACCAATCATGTTCTAATGTGCACAAGTTTGGATTCAATATTAATGACCTATTTTGATTGATTTTTCATGTAAACCCTAGACATCCAAGTTATTAAGCATTCAATTGGCACAAGTAACAAAGTGTGATGTTAGTGGTGTAGGTTGGACATCCTCAACACCGCACTATAATGAGAGTTACCTACATACCAATAATCCAAAGAGGGATCTATATGCAATCAAAAATTCATCATGTCTATAAATTGATCTTGGCTCAGAGAAGATAAAGCATACCTATACTTCTGATTGGGAATACATTTGTTAAGTGGGAGCATGACCAATATGGGGATTTGATAGACCCAATTAGGGGATTAATTGTCACAATACACCATGTGAGGTAGGGTTCCAAAGCCTACATTTTAACATAATCATGAAAAAATAATAAAAGATTCCTAAGGTTTAATATTCACCTATTTTGATAACAAGATAGTAAATATAATCTAGTGCACACTAAATCTTATGGCATAAATTAGGGGTTAGTAAAGTAATCAAAACATGTATAAGAGAATATAAATTAAGCTAAGTATGAGTAAGACCCTAATATATGTAATATGAAGAGTAATATTATTTGAGCCAACACTTATGTTACTTATATCTACTAAAGAGAGAAGAATAAAGTTAGCATATACTTACCTAAATGTGAACCTGTTAAGCCTCAATCTCTCCCTTGGCCAAAGCGGCTTTGAAAGAAGTTATTGTGGTTTGTAAGGATCACTAAGAAAGGCCAAAGCATCCAATACTTATCCACAAGACTAGATACTCCAAGTAGAAACCCTAAGTTAAGACTCTTCAAGTAGAATGGTGGAAGAGCATATTTTGAAGAAGTATGAGCAAATAATAACTCTTGATTTCATATTTAAATAATGATGAAATGATCTTATATTTATAGGTAGATCGTTCCATAAATCCTCCTAGAAATGTTGGTTGTACAAGGTTGACCCAGTCAAACCTATATATTTTCAGAGATAATTTACTAGATCTGATCTAGGTCAGCTAAAAGGCTAACAAACCCAAAAAGTAAAAAATACCCCTTAATTATACAGGGTTAACCCTGGTTGACCTAGTACAACTGACAGTCTAAAAGGGAATTAAGGCAAGAAAAGGAGGATGGAAAGAGGAAAAATATTGGAGGAGTGTGCAAGGGATTATTAATAACTTAGGGAATGGTTTTAAGATCTAATTATATTGGTAATAATTTGTAAATAAGGGAAAATAATCATGTGAAGCACTAAAGGTCTACCCACCCCTTTCTTGGTGCACCCTTTAAGGCATGTACTCAGAGAGATTGAGTCTCGATAGGTTCCTGTAAGATTTAAACATCAATATTCAATAAAAGTTGAAAATATTATGTGTATACATATACCCCACTTGAACCTCATCATGTGTCACTAAGGTGTAATAGGGGATGGTGCTTCGAGAAAGAACTAGTAACACACAATGCTGATACTAAAAATAAGTTGTATTTTAAACCAAAAATAAATAAAAGTAAATGATTAAAAATTAAACAACTAAAAGAAAGGTAAATAATGAAAAAATTAATTTAATGCATACTTGACTTACCTTTATTTTAGGATGGTCTAAGTCAAGATAACACTTTATTTTAATCTAGATTTATGAGAATATCAGACCCCATGCTCTCTAAAGTTCTCTCTCTTAGTAACCTTATCCCAAGTATTCAAATGAAAGTCATATTTAGCACGTATGTTTGGTTTTACAAATTTGTATGGAGGAAGAATAAAAAAATCTATCAAGAAAGTTAAAATCCAAATCTTTTGAAACAAAATGCAATGATATCTAAAAGGCAACATGAAAATCTCAAAAGTCAAAATCACACTAAAAGATGTGATTCTAAGCACATATCCCATCTCTAATTGAAGCTTAAACTCCATAGTTGGCCTCACATAGAGCTGAGGTCCTTTGGGGTGTGGTAGGCTAGTATATTGGAATAGGGGAATTCAAAAACTTTATGGTGCTACCTACTTTCTCATGCAAATACCCAATCTTTGTAGTAGACCGATGACTTTGTAAGGGGTCTTGAGAAATGGGGAACACATTGTGGGAATATAGGTCCATTTTAATTTTTATGTATTTAGCCTTCATGGGATGATATATATATATATATATATATATATATATATATATATATATATATAGTTTGTCAAAATGATAGGAGTTTCAACATTAAGGACTCTGAAGAACTTCTCTTATCTACACAAATATTAGGTTAACAAATTATATATATATATATATATATATATATATATATATATATATATATATTCAATTTGTTGACCTAATATTTTTGTAGATAAGAGAAGTTCTTCAGAGTCCTTAATGTTGAAAGTCCTATTATTTTGACAAACCTAATTTGAGTGTCTTGACTTCAATAAAGAGTTCATATACCTTGGGTTTTCTTTCATTTTCCCCTCCACACATTTCATTTCCCCCCTTGATAGACAAATTATGATTCCAAATCCATTTTCCCTTATTTTTTAATTCCTTCTACTTCATCTCTTAAAAACATGCTAACACTACTTTGTTTCAATTTTATCTATCCTTAGAATGAAACATGTTTGAAAAACTATGGATTATTATTTCTTTATACCATGACTTACATTTATACACTTAATTTACTTTTACCATTTTTCATTTTTTTATAATATTGCTATCATGGAAACCTGATTTCATACCCTTTTTCCATTGTTGATTAAGGTTGGCTTGTTACTTCTCACTCGATAATGTTGTTTTTCCTTTTTATGTACCTTTTTCTATTATTAAGTGAGATAAGGATTGTTATTTATCACTCATCAATGTTGTTTTACCATTTTGTTTTTTATTTTACATTTGTTTTGATTACCATCCTATTTGACATGTATCCTTGGTTTGACTTGGTGAGTTTTCCTTTCTTACTTAAGGATAGCTTGTTTGAGTTTTTCAATTTTTAGTAGCCTTGGCTTTTCGGTAACCTAATTTAATCTTGTTGTTTGACTTGGTCATTTGTTCTAACATAAAACTTGTCACCCTAGCTTTCCAAATTTACCAAGTACACCCTATCCTCATAGTACCAACTATCTTGGCTTTTCTTGCATTTATTTGTTTATTCTCTTTAGATTTATATTCCTGAGTTTGTCGAAAGCAATCTCTATGCCCTACACAATCAAAACTAAGAACTGATGAAAGGAAGGGGAAATCAAGAGGAATGACACATGAAACAATTTGAATTACTTCAAATCACAAAAAATGTGATAAAGGGAAAAAAGGGATACAATGGTAGTAAAATGTGATTCCTTATCATGAGAATGAGTAAAATGGAGGAAAACATGCTAACATAAATTTTTGTGTAGATTTCATCTAGAAAAAGAAGAAAAAACTAAAGTTGAGAACAAGTATCAAGAACATGAAAATGTGGTAATTTTATGAGGAGGTTCAGGTCCTATCCATGGTCTTACACTACAATTTCATACAATAAGAAAAGGATAAAGCAAAGAGATGGTATTTTTGTGAGGGATGTTGGGTTGTATCTGTGGTCTTATAAAGTAACTCAAAAAAGAAAAAACCCAAGGGATGCCAAAACAAAATTGGCAAGCAAAAAGTGTGATAAAAATAATTAAAATATGGTGGTTTTATGAGGAATATTGGCTCTTATCCATGGTCTTAAAAAGAAACTCACAAAATAAAAACCCAAGGGGTGTGAAAAATAAGAGAAAATGCAAGAAGATAAAGAAGACTATGGTACATTAAGAAACCTAAAAAAATAAAAGGGAGGACTAAATGTTTGTGAAATAGAGGAACTTGATGCAGAGGGAGAGACACGTGCTTAAGTAAGATGTAAAAAGTGTTAGATAGATGTAGATATGATAAGAAGAAGGAAATTTTTAGGCAAAGTACTTTTTGAGGAATTGTACATTGGTGGGTTCTTTGAAAACATGGCCCTCATTGGTTTGAAGGTAGTAGGTGATTAGACCAAGAATATATTTGACTAAATATGGGACCCACCATTTTTGGGCATATTTACCTTATTTATCATGGGTGTAGTCTAATTTAAAGATAAGATCACCAACATTAAAAGTGTGAATTTTAACACATTTTTTATGTTGTCTAGCAATGTGAGCCTTGTATTGGTGGTTGTGTTTTAAGGTAGAAAGACGGCATTCATAAAGTAAATCAAGGGCATGAAGATGAGATTCACATAATTATTAATCAAGAATAATACCATGAAGAGATATATGAAGAGAGGGAAACTCAACTTCTAAAGGAATAACTAACTCAAAACCATAGACTAGTGAGAATGGAGTTTCACTAGTGGTAGTGCATATGCTAGTTTGATAGGCCTAAAGTATAGGGTAAAGATGAAGATGACAATCTATGCAGGTTTCTTGAATTGTATTTTAGATAAAAAAAATTAGAATTTTATTAGTGACCTCAGCTTGGCCATTGCATTGTAGATGATAAGGTGTGGAAAATTTGTGATTGATTTTGAATTTGTTGCAAAATTGTTTAAAATGTTTGTTTTTTTAATTTATCACCATTATTTAAAATGATGGTATGGGGAACACCAAAATGGAAAATAATATGATTAAGAATAAATTTGGAAATGGTAGGATTAGTGACATTAAAAAGAGTCATGGCTTCTATCCACTTGGTAAAATATTTGGTAAAGGTGATGATAAAAACATTTCCATCTTGAGAATGAGGTAGTTTACTAATGAGATAAAAACCCTATGTGGAAAATGGCCAAGGAAATTTGATAGTTTGAAGTTTGGCCTGAGGTGAATGGATTAGATCATCATGAAGCTAAAAAAGATTACACTTTTCAGCATATTCAATTGTATCCTTTTCAAGAGTAGGCCAAAAGTAACCCATATATAGGCATTTGCATGTTGTATCATGTCCACTATAGTGACCACCAAAAATGGCCCCATGTGTTTGTTCAAGAAGAGGAGGGACCTCATTTTGTATAACATAAAGGAATAAGGTACCTTTAATATTTCAATAATAAAGGATGTTGTGTTGAAATACATATTTAAAAGATTGTTTATGAATGTGTGTCTTTTCATGAGAATCTAAATTAAGAGGATAAGTTTGGTGTTATAAAAATTAAATGATAGGTACCATGGGCTTTGGTGAATGGAAACAACCTCCATATGGAAAATAATTAAATCTAGTTATTGAGTAAAAGATGGAGATTTTCTTATTTAAATAAGAAAAAAAGAATTAGAAAGAAATTGATGAGGATGAAAGAGAGATGATGATGAGGCAAGATAATTAAAAATGGAGTTTTTATCTCTAGGAATAGGTTCAATAGTGAAAGAGATCAAATTCTTAGCAAGAGTGGTTGAAATTTGATGATAGGTAATAAGTTTATCACTTTTACATTAATAATCACCACTAACGTGATGGTAAATAAGTTAAGAATCACCTAAAACATGAAGGTATTGAATGCCTAAATCAAGAGAAACTCTCATTCCTAAGATAATAGCTTCGTATTTGGCCAAATTATTGGTGACATCAAAGGTGAAGAAAAAATCTAAAGGAATGATCTTGCCAAGAGACTTGTGAGAATGCAACTTGTCCTAACTCATTGAAGGTATTTATCACCATCAAAGTGAAGGGTTCAAGTATCCTCATGCAAGTTAACATTAATTTTGTGGAGGTCCTCGATAACTAATTTTAGTTTAGTATTACTGGAGGGAGTGGAAGATTCATCAAGTTGATTGTCTTCAAGATCAGCAATAAAGCTATGAAAGTAATCTTTGAGAGAGATATATTTATTAAGACCTTCAATATAAAGGATATTATCATTTGGAAGATCATCTTGAAGAGAAGAAGTGGCTAGTATGGGAGCTACAAAAAGTTGATTGGCTATGATTTTCCCTTTGACATATTTTTGAGTGATGGTGTAGAGGTCAAATTCCATAAAGAGGAACATCCATTTACCAATTCTATGTCTAGGAAGAAAGGCTTTGGAGAATAAATGATGAAGGGGGTCAGAATGAACAATGACATAAGTATTTTGGTAAAGCATATAGTGGTGAAGATTTTTAGTTACAAAATAGATAGCAAGGCAATCACACTCAATTTTTATATAACTTTTTTCATAATCAATGAGGCCTCAACTAATGTAGTAGATAATATAATCTCTTCCCATATCATCTTGTTGGGCAAGTATTTCCCTAATTGAAATAGGTGTGGAAAACTATATAGAATCAAAGTTTTATCATTGGAATGAGGATGAAGTGTGGGTGGATTAAGCAATGACTCTTTCATATTATCAAAGGATTTTTTACATGGATCCATCCATTATAAAGCAATACCTTTATTGAGAAGGGAATTGATAGAGTGAATTTGATATGCCATTTTAGGGACAAATCATCTAATTTCCCCAAGTTTTCCTAAATAAGTATTAATGTTGGGAATAGAATGAGGAATAGGCATGTTGATGATATCACTAATTTTGGTAGGGTCAACATCAATGACATAGAGAGAGACTAAAAATCCTAAAAAAAAAATTAGATGTGACTCCAAAGACACATTTGTAATGATTAAGTCTAAATTTATATTTAATAATATGGTCAAAGATGATAGCAAGATTAGAAAGATGATTCTTACGATGTTTGGATTTAGTAATAAGATCATCCATATAGGTTTCAATAATTTTATGAATGAGATCATGAAATATGTGAGTCACTACTTTTTTTTTAAGTGGCTCTAGCATTTTTATGGCTAAAAGACATTTTGACATAGAAATAGGTGCCCCATTCAATGGTCAAAGTAGTCTTATGTTGGTCCTCAGGGGTGATATGAATTTGATTGTATCCTGAGAAGCTATCCATAAGAGATAACATTTTGTAACCAATTATAGAATCAATAATGGCATCTATTGAAGGTAAATGGAAGTTGTCCTTGGGAAAAGAAAGATTAATATTACAGATATCAATACAAATGTGAATGACCATAGTGACTTTCTTCTAAATGGTATCAATGTTAGAAACCCATTTAGAATAATCCATTAGTTTGATAAATTTAGCATTAATTAATTTGATAGTTTTATTATGACATAAATTTGAAAATTTTGGTGGAAATTTTCTTGACATAGTAGTTTAAACTGGCAATCTAGAAGTCTAGAAACCTGTACTGGGTCATCTGAGTTGATCTAGTTCCATGTTCCTAAAAACCTATGTATAGAGATTATAATTGGGTCGATAGAGTCGATCCAATATGACAAATATATGATAAAAATGATGCTAAAAGGATTGAAATAAAATTAAATAAATCTTACAAGGGTTATTTTCACTTTTGGTTCACTATAACGTATGCAATTAGAAATGTATCATGTCTATAAATCAATCCTGGCTCAGAGAAGATAGACCATACCTACACTTCTAATTAGGAACACATTTATTAAGTTGGATCATGACTAATATAGGGATCTAATAGACCTAATTATGGGATCACTTGTCATAATACACCATGTAATGTGGGGTTCTAAATCCTATAGTCTAACATAATCATATAACAATCCTAAAAGAGTCCTCAAGTTTAATATTCACCTATTCTAATAACAAGAAAGTAAATATAATCTAGTGTCTAATAACAAGAAAGTAAATCTAATCTAGTGAACACTAAATATTATGTCATAAAGTGGGGATTATTAAATCAATCAAAACATTTATAAGATAATCTCAATTAAGTTAAGTATGAGTAAGACCCTAATACATGGAATATGAAGAGTAATATTATTGAGGCCAACATTTATGCTACTTCTATCTACTAAAGAGAGGAGATAAAAGTTAGAATATACTTACCTGAATGTGAACCCATCGAGACTCAATACCTCCCTTAGCCAAAGGGAATTCATAAGAGGTTATTTTGGTTTATAAGGATCACTAAGAAAGGACAAAACTTCCAAGATTTATCCACAAGACTAGATTCTCCAAGTAGAAACCCTAAGCTAAGACTCCTCAAGTAGAATGGTGGAAGAGCATATTGTGAAGAAACATGATAAATAATAACTCTTGATTACATATTGAAATAATGAAACAAAAATACCTTATATTTATAGTCAGATCTTGCCATAAATCCTCTTGGAAACATCAACTATTTAGGGTTGACACAATTAACCCTGTATGATTTTAGGGATAATTCACTAGGTCTAAGCTAGGTCAATCAAAAGGCTAACAAACCCAAAAAGAAAAAGATACCCCTAAACTATACAGGGTCAACCCTGGTTGACCTAGTATAACTAACAACCTAAAAGGGAATTAAGGCAATAAAAAGAGGATGGAAAGAGAACAAATACTGGACAAGTGTGCAAGGGAGGATTAATAGTTTAGGGAATGGTTTTAAGAGTTTGTTGGATTAGTAATAATGTGGTAATAAGGGAAAACAATCCTATGAAGCACCAAAGGTCTACCCACCCCTTTCTTGGTGCACCCCTTAGGGTGTACACTCAGAGAGATTGAATCTTGATGGGTTCTTACAAGATGTAAAGTGTCAATATTTGATAAAAGTTGAAAATATTATGTGTATATAGGATTAAGCTTGATGTTTTTCTCCCCACCTAAGCATTGATAGAAGTACAAGTGAAGCTAGTATGAATGTTGGTTTAAGTGTTTTGAGTGATACTAGAGATTATAAATCTATGTATTCTAATCTTGAGAGGAATGTAGATGACTTTATGTAAAATTAGGGTAGGGATTGATAACCTTAATTTTTCATAACTTATTTTAAGTTATTTTGTGTTATTTGTGTCTGATTTCCATCTAGTGAATAAAGGGATAAAATTCATGTACATATAATGTTCTAGTGTTTGTGTGGATCTTAAAATAAGTCAAGCTAACCCTAGGTGGTTATTGATTTAAAAATATATACTTTGGTGACAAAATGTGGTAAAAGGACAATAACACCCAAACTAGGACACTATCACTATTGATGCCACTATCCAAGTTATGTTGGTAGTGTCTAGGTGGTAGAAACCTAAGGCACTAGGGGATACGATGCTAAAGTAAGGATATGGGACTACTTTAAGGATGTTTAGGGATGTGTGTTACCCATACAAAGGCTAGATAGGTGTCAAAATAGGCCCTAAGATAGGTCTAGGGCTAAGTTGTGGATAGGTGGTCTCAAGTAACACTCTTAAAATGTAAGTGATTTTTTAGATGATTGCACTAGTCAACTACCTTATCAGATAACTTAACTTGTTGATGTGAGATATTATACCTCTGATTTCTTACATTTTTAACCCATATAATTTTTGCTCCATTTTTATTTTGGAACTATCAACTTGAGATCAGAATAGTGTATTTAATGATTCCCAAAGTTCCTTAGAGGATTTCTTGAAGTCCACTTCATGAAAATAAGGTTTTGATAAGCTAATACTAATAATGGCCAAGGCCATCAACAATATCCCAAAGATATTTTTCAACCATCAAAAATTGTATCTTAATCTGCCATGTGTGAAAGCATTTTCCCTTGAACTTGTCAATTAGACTTATTTTTTCTATATTAACCCTACATAATTTTGACTTAGTGGGCATCATCTTCAAATAAAAATGCAGTCTTGTAAAGACAAATATTGACTAGACAATTAAAATAATAATAATAATTAAATATTACTTTTTAACATAACTATAACAAGTGAAATAACACTTCGAAATTTGATTTGGACTCAACACTAGAGACATTAAATAATCAAACCAGTCATTAAAGACTTATTGACACTTAAATAAAAATAAGATGATACATATATAAAGAATACAACCCTTAAAAATATAATTGTTAATGACCCTTTAAAATCTATTTAACAAAAAATATTATAACCTAGACATTAAACAAATTCCTTTATAATTTTAAAACCATGGGCATGAAAAGAGAGATTGGAGGAAAGAGTCTCTCTACTAGGGTTCCATGGTTTGCATTCTCCTACTTATTTTATTCGTTTACCTTGCCCAATTTTCCTATCCTATAATATTTTCTAGGTTTGAAGCACATTAATTACACTCAACATGTCACCCTTAAAATAGGAAAGCCCTTTATTTATGACTTCTCCATGACCTACTACATCTGTTGATGTAGAATTTAGAGATAATGGTTCCCAAGTGAGTTCAAAAGTTAGTTTTGATGGTCTATGATGAGGTAATCCCTTAGCCTTGATCCACTCCAGATATAAGCATTCATATTGTAGTTGTTGAAAAATGTTGTAAATGGTATGAAAATTGTTCTATTATTGCTTAATTTGTTGGTTGTATCCCCTCAGAGGATTACTTCCATAATTGGATCTACAACCATTGGGAGCATTTGGGCATCAACATCTCCTGAATCTAAAATATTACCAAATGTTATATCTTATTTACCTTTAAGGATCCCTCTGAGACACAATGTATCCTTTCAAAGTTTAATGTTTGGTTCCTTTATAGCCAACTTATGGTTTTGTATACCTGGTCCCATGAATTTAAAGTTTTTAAAAATTCCACCCTTCATGTCCTTGTCTAAGTTGAGATTCCTAATTTACTAGTTCACCTCTAGGCTTTCATACCCCAAATAATAACCCCCATATTACATGTTGTAATGATTGATTTATATAGATGGTTTCCCCCCTCTCTAATAAGTAGGTCTGTGTGGAGGTCAATCTCTCTAAATAACTAAAGGATTTCATAGAGATACAAGTAGGGCAGAACTAGTGGTTGAAAAAGGTTGTTTAATTCAACCTTACCAACACTTATTTCCATTTTTAGGCTTTAAACTACTACATCAAGGATTTTACTTGCATGGGTTTTTCCAAGCCTCCTTAACTACCTCCTTATACTGATAAGGCCAAACTGATAAACCAAGGTGGTGGATGGACCATAATGCCCCCTAAAATTTCATCAAGCCCTAGAAACAAATTCCACCACATCCACCACCTTGGGATGATTCTTTTCCAACTATCAAACCCTCTCAGGAGACTTTTCCACCATCCCTTACCATCTCATTTATTCCCAATCTATAAATCATTTATATGGTTTCCTAAAATACTATGATGCTCATGGCTAAGATTGTCTCAACTAGTGGCTCCTTTTCCTAGTAGTCTCATAGCCCACCTCATGGGGGTGTAAACTCTCCTTGAGAGGAACATGAAGCAAAATAGAACTTCATTACAGTTAGTAGAAATTCATGCCCTCACTAGCATAATAGTTATGCATCATTTGTTAGGATAGATAGGGAGAGCTTCAGATAGATGACCCTTCCCTATGGATGTGTTATCATGGAATGTTAAGTGTTTTATAAAGTATACCTATAAATATTATGTGCATGTTACTTATCATTAGATTGGTTTTCTAGATATTTTATGTTTGTAAGAAGCTAAAGTTTCTAGATTTATCCTTTAGATGTCTTTGTGAAGCATTTGGCATAACACCACCTAGATCACCACCTTACATGAGGCAGGACATGGTGTTGTTTTTATTTTAATTGCCTCTAAGGCTCCCTCAACATTATTACCATGGGGGAGGACCTTTCACTTTGAGTAGTTTAGTTTATTATTGACATTGATGACCATCCATATAGCATTCTCAACATCTATGCACCCAATGATGGCCCTAACTGCTCCCTATTTTAGTGATATTTGGTAGATTGGATGCATGTTGCCATGTCTCTAGTGTATGGAGATTTCAATATGATTAAAAACCCCAAAGACAAGGTTGGGGCCCTCCCCATGCATTGGTGCATTGGTGAACATGAGGCAATAATAAATGGGGTTTGGTTGACCCACTCCTTTGGCAGTGGGCAATTAACCCCATGTCTTGGTTTACATTGTCCAAATACTAATTTAGGGATCATTACATACTCAAGTGGTTAGACCACTTTATGTTTTCACAGAAAAATATTTTTTTCCTTTTTTAGTAGTGATGGATAGCATGTGAATGTCTACTCAGGTATTATTTTATTATACCAACCCCCTATTTCATGTAAATTAGAATGAACCTCAGGGTAGTAAAATGTGTCATGTAGTCAATTTATCCTTAATACTTATATGTTGAGTTATGTTGGAACAATCTAACTCATTGAGTGGATCTAGAACCTTAACCTATGGCCCCCAT
Organism: Torreya grandis; assembly: GCA_037957365.1. Lineage (NCBI taxonomy): Eukaryota > Viridiplantae > Streptophyta > Pinopsida > Cupressales > Taxaceae > Torreya > Torreya grandis. The sequence continues at coordinate 994,925 of JARHVA010000924.1, forward strand.
ACACCACCAAATAGATTGAGTGGTGGAATGATGCCATTATACACATCACCTTCTTCCTCCACCACCATGGAAAACATGCTTCCCATATCTAAAAGTGTTCAAAAGAGGCCATGCTCAATTAGTTATGATGGGTCTCTATCTCCCTTGATACTAATATTTTCAATGTGTAGTTGTAATGGCTTGTAGCCTCTCTCAAACACCACCTTAAGGTGGTAGATAGACATGTAGCCAAATGCATTCATCTCTATGTTAAACTTCACTAGCTAAAATTTGGTGATAAAGCCTTCAATAATTTATTTAAATCACTAAAATCTAGGCAATCTCACTGAAAAATCAAAGCCATTCAATTGGATCAATCTTGACTTACCTCTCATTCTGATATCTCCTTGGCTTTCCTTGAACATTAAAAATAGTTTTACAAGATCATCCTTTCATAGATATGTAATCTTAGGTGATTTAAAAATGATTTGATGTGGTGCCTTGTAAGGTCAAGCCATATGATCAATGGCTTTGTTATTCCCTAATCACCTTGTAGGAGCTCACAGAGGCTCTACATTACATGATCAATGATAAATCTCCCAGCCTCAATGGCTTCCCATGTTAATTTTACAAAACCACCTAAGAGTTTATTAGACATGATTTAATATAAGTATGTAAATAATCCTTATAGAATTAGTCTCTTAGACCCATGATAAATCAAGGTAATATCAAATTCATTCCTAAATCTAGAGATCTTGAGTTGCTTACTAGTGGAAAGTTAATAACCTTTCTCAATGTTTCTTACAATATTCTTTCCAAATCCATCACCAATCTTATTTGGCTCATCTTACCTGCCATTATTATACTAGATAAAATAGGATTCATTAGAGGGCATTATATTTTAGATAATCTAATTTCAATCTAGGAAGGCATGGCTTGGGCTTCTTCCTCTCTTGAGAGGACTATTTTTCTTAAATTAGACTTTGAAAATCTTATGATAAGATTAAGTGGGAATTTATTCCTTCCATGCTAAAGGATCTTAGCTTTAGCCCCTACTTCATTTATGTGGTATATAATTTATTTCATGATTCCTCAGCTTGCCTCACTATTAATAGGGATAAACCTAATGAGATTGAACTCTAGCAGTTTATTCACCAAGGTTTTCCACTTACTCCAGTGCTTTATGTGTTATCTACTAAAGTGTTGGTTATATCTTGGCTTTTAAAGCTTCTCTAGGGATTTTTCATGGCATTGCCTTTCTATACTACACCTCCCAACTCATCAATTGGTACTCTTTAGATGACACCTTCCTCATGCTCAAAGAACAAGAAGCCATTTTTAATGAAGCTATCTAATTCCTTGACACTTTTTTTTTGGCTTCTAGGTCTAGCCTTCAATAGATGAAATCCCAGTTTTTTAATCAAAGTATGATGTCTTTGCCTGAGTGGCTTTGTAAGGATAATTGGCAAAGGATTTCTCAGGAAAAACAATTCAAGTTCTTAGGCATCCCCTTTGTTTTTGATGGTTCATCAGCTAAGCTTTGGTAGTATGTCCTCAACAAGATTGAAAAGAAGATTATGTATTGGATCACTAATCTTGTATCTTTAACAGGTAAGTTTCACATTTGCATCAAGATCTTGGCAACTACACATGTCTAATATTCCTCTTATTTGGATCTCTATAAGGCCTCTTCTAATACTCTAACCAAGATCCTCAAATTTTTACTTTAGGCCTATTCTAATTTGGGATAGGGTTTTCATCAGGTGGCATGGGATATTTTTTACCTCCGTCATGATAAAGGTGGCATGGGCATCATTGGCACCTATTGACAAAGTATTGACTTGCATGCAAAGTGGGTTGTTCAAGCTATTGAGGGTAATGAATCTTAAAAAATCTTCTAAGACATTGTATTTTTGTGATCTCTCTCTATGGTAAAACAAGTTGGCAAGATATTATCTTCTAATACCTTATCATCACTAATATTCCTATCAAGATTGTTGTCTCTTTTGTGGTTAAAATCATATGGAAGGATTTTGAAGAAGTTAAACCCCATTTGAAGTGGGTGGGGGATGATTTTCACACAAGTTTGTCTTTTAATGACCATATTTTATGGTTGTCCCCTTTACTTACTACTTCTTCCATTCCCTCAGCTAAATTATCTGGTATTAAAGCTCTACATTTATTTTGAAAAGGGATTCACACTATTCATTATTTGGTTACCTCTAGAGATTATTTTATTTAGCCTAAAATACAAATCATGTTTTAGTTAAACAATGTGGAATTACCTTTTATTCTTCACATTCAATAATTGTTACCTAATGTTATAATGTATAAACTTGGCATGTAGCTTCCTACGGCCTGGTGGAAAGATTGGATGTGGAACTATGATATGCACTTGAAAATCTACTCTCCTAGGATTATTTATCAAGTGATAAGTCTATTCTCTTTGGATTTAGATAAGATAAATAGGTTTTAAGCCCAATCTACTTGGCATTAGATCCATTCATTATTTTAGCCTTATCACCCTAATCCTTTCTCTTAGTGACAGGCACTCTTTGGGGATTTTTTGAATTGGCCAACCTCTATTGCCTTCTATGTAAAGTCTTTCATGTTATTATTCTCCTTTAGTTATATAAATCTAAGAAAAATGTTATTTTTAATCATGAGGCCTATGGAATATCATTTTATATTAATGAAAAGGTTGTTATTATTAAATATATTTATAGATTCAAGCCTATGTGGAAAAGATGGCTCTAGACCTCTGTCACCTACAAGATCTCTTATAACACTAGGGGACTGCCCCTTGCATCATGAGTAGAGTTACACCTAATGGCCTACCCCACAGTCAACCACCTCTTCCTCCTAGGATGCATTGAAGCATAAGTCAATCCAAAATTAGGGGCCACTTTTATCTTTGCCCTCCCTTGGGGTGGTTAGAGTTCTTATGGCAAGCATGATTTTATTCCTTCACAGAGGTCTCTATAAATTAATTTTATTCCTACGTAGATAACTGATGGTTGGCCTATCACTATTCATGATGACCCCTTGGATGGATAGAATGCTTTAGATATTATTGACATGAAACCAATTTCTTGGTGGACACTTCCCAAGGATGATCCTCCACCTCCACCTCCTAGGGAAATAACTTGTGCATAAAATTATGTTATATGGTTATTTGTAGTTTTTTGGTTTGTGCCTTTACCAGTTAATTTTGTTATTTTGGAGATGAATTTGTCCTCTGATAATTATTCTGATTCATGGTGTCTTTGGATACTTTATGTTGTAACCAATTATATTTATATTTTTTTAATATAATGTGAAGTGATCTAATAGTTAAAGCATGGGCATTGTGAAAGAGTGAAGTTGAGAGTCATGCTTATTTCATAAATGTGTTTTTATGAGTTGATTCAATGTGAAGTCATTGATATAGGTTGAATCCTAGGTGATTTGAAAATGAGTCAAGAGAGGTTTAATATATGATACTTGATACAATAAGTTCAAATGTAATACAAGTTGAGAAAGCTCAATGTTAAGTCTATTGGGAAGAGCTTAGATCTGTGATACAAAAAAAGATATTGATAGAACTTAGGGAGACTACACTAAAAATGAAAATGAGCTAAATTCTAAGATCAAATGTGTTTGAGTTAGTCTAAATGCTTAGTTGAAGTATTTGAATGGATGGATTTGGATCAATTGAGATAGGTATTTTTAAAGAGATCATGATGTGAAGGTATTTGATGTAGGCTGAGTCTTTCCAAGCCACAACAAAACAAAACCATACCAATGACAAAACTCAAATATTCAAAGTTGATGTTGTATCAACCATTATATAGATAACTCAAAATATGGTTTATGGCCCTATACATCTCGAAATAAAAGCATTTTTTTTTATATGTAATGAATATTGAAATATAATGCGATGAATATTATGGATAGAATGAACATAGTGAAAAATGGAAACATGGATTTAATTCAATTGGATGATTATTATCAACAAGGTTTCTACATGGGTCTTAGTTTTAAGATTTTGATATAAAATGAATGAAGGATGGATCAATGAATGACTAGATTTGCATGTGGTTTGCACTACATAATCATTGTCTATGAGTGTTATCACAATAAAACAATGATTGGTGGATGAACTAATGATTAGAGAGGCTCACAAGGAAATTTCTTTGCTTCCAAATAAAAGATAAAATGTTTATAAGTGTCTTAATCAATCATAATCAACTATTAATTTAATAAACAATATTGTACATAAATAAACTTTAGATCTCATAATAATATGGATATTTTTCAAACATAAATCTCTCAAAAAATTTCAAACACTAATCTAGGTGGTTTGTTCAAAAACCTTTATTCTCTCCCAAATAATATCTCACAACTAATCCGATTATCATCAGTCATAGTCACACTATTATTTTAACAAATTTTTAACATTCCTAAAGCATATTATTCTCTAAGGTTTCAAATATAATGGAACACACAAACCTTTGAGAAATAATAAACACACAAAATATTTATAACTAATTTTACAATAAATTGCATATGATTTTTAGACAATTAGGGTCTCCATTCCTTTAAAATAAGTGTGGGACATGTTGGTCACAAAATGTTCCCCTTGCCTTTTCACTCAAGTACCCAATACTCATAGTGGTCATTAGACATGATGGGTCCTAAGGAATGAAAAAAATTATGGAAAGGTTGGATATTTAATTTTGCATGAATAATATAGCCTTCATGGGATAATTTAATTACATCATTATCCCAAATTAAAAACTTACAAAATAGGGTTCCTAAATCATTCAATGTCCAAAAAAATTAGTCTTAAGGAGATGAATCTTAATGTCATGCTTTTGATAAATAAAATGCCTTAACCTTGTTAGTACCTTATTTTCCCTCCTATCCATTATTCCCCTTGATATATAGTCTTATTTCCAAGTCTCTCCCATTTTCTTACATCATTTTATTATTGATTTTTTTAAATTTTAACATCATCATTGCATTAGTGTTTTAGGGTTTAATATTATCACATAAGACCTAGTGAGTCAACTAGGATTTCACCTTGAGTCATACCTAGATGAAAAACAACCACATATTTGGTTTCAAAAATTATCTTTCTGCCTTTTATTTATCCTTCAATTATTCCTCTTAGTTATGTTAGATATCCTTCAATTTTTACATAACTATTTTAACTTAGGTCATCTTAACCTTATCTAGCCTTTACCTTATAACTAATTGGACCAATTCTAGCACCTTTCTATCTCATTTTTGTGTCATTAAAACATAATTTATTTTTTAACTCAGCTATCTATACTTTGACTAAGACCATATTATTTTAGATATATCACATTTCATATGTTTGCATTGAGACTCAAATATGCTACCATTCCATTAGTTAATGTAGTCTTGCATCACTAGGGTTAACATAATAATATTTTGAAGATGAAATGTAAATTAGTTAGTCCCATTATGATCAATATTTATACATTTTCAAGGATCTATTCATCATAAAGGTAATTCAATGTACACATTTGTCAATTTTAACATCTCAATTATTTCAAGTCAATTATTTATCATTATTTTGGCATAAATTTTTCATGAAGCACCATCACTTTCTACATTATTATGATGAATGATGAGATTTAGAGGGAATTTTTATACACATTAAAAAAAAATTAATATCACTTTTATTTTTTAGGTTTTGTTAGTGTTTTAATAGCCTTGAGTGTATACATTTACATACATTAGGGTAAGGTGGGTTAGTTTCAAGCACTTCATGAGAAATGTGTTAGGGTTTACCCTTTTTACCACCACATACATATCAATTCACACTAATATATTTGTCTTCCTCATTCCCCTAATCCTTCTTCTAAATCCTATTCCTTTATTTTCTACTCATATATAACATCATCAACCCAGTCAACGACATCCTTAGCACCCATTTTTTCCAATGTCATAGATCAAGATGATGATAAATTTATTTCTTATAGTTTATTTATATGTAATTTATTATATCAATGACATCAACTGAAATATATTTCTTAATTATAAAAAATTAAACCATATTTATAGATTTTTCATCCTCAATTCTTAAAAATTAGAAAAAATTTACTCTTTTTTTGCTCTCAATCCCCCCTTAGGTAAAAGAAGAGGATTTGAGAGATAAAAGATCTTAGGAAAAAGATGAAAATTTAAAAATAAAATCCTATAATATTTCAAAAATAAGAATGTTTCCAATGATGTAGACAAAGTATTTAGAGTCCCAAACTATGGTCTACTTAGGGTTTCTTCTATCCATCATGGCTTCACCTATTATTTAGGGTTCCATATTTCCATGAATTAGTTAGGGTTATTTCATGATTGTGTTTGACTAGAGGCTTTGGAACCCTCCCTATTATTATTTATTATGATAAGAGATCCCCTAATTGGGTTTAGCATAAGTTACTACCAAAATTCAAAATAGGTCAACCCCTTATAGATGAAAACTTATATAGGGGCCCCTAGAGTGTGAAATGTCTCCCATGGTCCTAATAAGGTCATATCTAGTGTTTCTATACTTGGTCATATTAATTTTTAATCCTTTGTGTCATTTCATATCATTTGAGGTCATATTTGGGCCATTTAGTGAAGCTTGTAATAGTTTGCCTATAAGGACAAGTATTCCAAAGTGTATTTAAATATCTTATATGTCATATTATTTTTAGAGGTGGTAGTCTCTAAATTAAATTATAGGTTTCTACATTGAAGATAAGAAAATAGTTGAAAAAAGAAGAGTTTGGGAAGTTGTACAGATTATATACCATATTTGTCACATGGGGAAGGTTTCATAGTGTCTCTTTAGCTCCCCTTAACTCACTCCCATGTTTTATCATCTTTGAAACACCTAAAAATGGCATAAAATCATTCTGCTCCTCCATCACTCTCTTTGGTAGGTAGAAATGGCTAACCAGTCTTTGCATGGTACAAACAGGGGGAGTTAAATCAAGTCAAATGCACTTGGTGGGAAATAATACACTTTTTCTACTTTAGGATCATATAAGGAGTTCTAAGTTTTGTGTAGTGGTATTTATGAACTAATGCTAAGAGTGTTAGTCACTCTTTTTGCTTGCTCATTCCCATACTATGTAGTTCTCCTCTCTATTTTCTTAGTTATATAAAAACTAGTTATTTTAAATGATTTTGAAAAGTGTGAAAAACCTTCTCATATTTTAATTTGTCTAGTTTTTACATGTGTTGAGAGACAGATAAGCAGGACATCTCACATTTCTATTGAGGGACACCATTGAAGCTGTAAACATAATTTCATTATTTGCAGAAGGTTCTCCTTTCTATGGTGGCTTTAGAACAAAGGTGGAATGTTATTTCCACTCCCACATCTTATGGTGGTTGGTTATCCTACATGAATTTTAATTTTCCAAAGAATTCTCTATGTGAGGTTCAAGATCTAACACACTCACATAGTTATATTTCTTCATGACTTCCACTTATAGTCTAGTGAAAAGGAGCTTTACACATTAATCTTGATTAAGAGAGGAGATTCCAAATTCTTGAGAAGTATCCCAAGGTGGATAAGGTTATTTTGGACTATTAGGATATTTAAGATTGGTTTTAAAACCAATTCATCATGCACACATCCCCTAACCTTCATAGTCATATATATTGTATGTGCACCTATAATAAACCTCCATAGAGGTTGAGTAGAGTTGAATGAAGACATTTGAATTAGTTTTAAGTCTCGTTGAGGTCTAAAAACATTGAAAGTGTCATAGTAATCATGGTGGAGTCATAAAGTGGAAAATAGATCTATTCTAACTCTCCAGAAAGTTACTTTAGGGACACATTACCTTAAAGTATCCAAAACAAGGATTCTACCCTACTTTTGATCATCTCATGGTGGATTATCTTGAAGTATTAATTGGTCTAATGGTTTTCATCATGCAGAATAGGCATATGGGTAGTGATCTGACATTATAATATGGTTATTTGGTTATGATAGGGTAATATAGAAAGGCCTCCATCTTGAGCATTCTCTCAATGTAGAATGTTAGTATATTCTATAGTATTCTGAGTTCAAATGGCCCTACATCACCATATGGCAGGATAGTAGCATAGCCTACAGACAAGTTACCCCATTTGAATTAAAATGACACTAGAAACCTAAAGAAAATTTGAGGGAGTTGAGGCACAATTTTATGATACTCAGTAATACCTACAGGAACATCTCTTTCCCTCAAAATGTTACCTACAATTAATTATAGAGTGATATTACAAGTTAAACATGGCAGTTTGGGTGTTGGTTTAACTTAGGGCATGACATGGATAATTTCAAGTATGAATATGAATCCAAGGACTTAAAGGAAAGACTAGGAATTAAATATACCATTTAAAACATCCTATAGGGGTCTTTTTGTCCTAAGGATAGTCACCTACAACTTGCTACAGTGGAGAGACTAACTCATGCTAGTATTCTAGAAAGACATTTAGCACTAACACTAATACATGATATGAGGAGAGTTTAAAAGAGTTGGAAATGATATTTATGAATTAAAATAGGTATTATGTTATAATATACAATTTTTTATCATTGAATGACACCTACATATAGGTCTTTTTTCTTAAGTAACACAATTTGACTATAGACTAGGTCTAGGCAGTGGAGAGAAGTGAAGGCTAAGAGTTGGCAAATGCTATAGAATGAATTGTCCATGATTATAACACCCTCATAGTGTTAGGTTAAAATCCATATATTATTTGAAATAGAGAGAGATAACCAAGGTAACCTTCACACTCTCAACCCATAGTCAACTCAAAAAATCCTGTACAATCATCAACTATGTGAGTTTGTAGAAGTTTATGTTGATTGATGACTCTAAAGAGGTGATCTAGCTATGAATTTTTGTATAGAGGGTCCCCATAACCTACTATATACTCTCATAACATTAGTTTATCTGGGATAATAGAATAAATTCCCTCTATTCTATATTAGATAGAGGGCACTCGCAGACATACATGACTATAGGTTGGGTGAGTAGATGGTAAGAAGATGTGATAGTGAGTTTTAAGTCTAATAAAAGATGATGTCCATAGTTGAAATAAATATGAAACATGTAATATACCCTAAAATTGATAAAAATCAAATAAGATGGCCTAAACATACAAGAACACAATCAAGCCTATTAGGCCTAGACTAGGCCTAAAACTCTAATGGGGTCTAGCTATCCTTATATGACTATATAAACCTTCAAGTTCATTTTATAACCTTTATAATAAGGCACGAGATTTTTTATAGCTATTAGTATATAGATAGATCATTCAGGTTAGTCATTTTTTCTCAAATGTATCACAGGGTATACAAAATGTAAAGAAGAGCTTGATAAGCCATCTTTAGAAGCTCATATTTGTATGGACAAGGTATATGGGAGTATAAGGAGATAGGAATAGTTAAAATGGGTCCTATACACTTATTTTTGGAATTTTTTCAAAGTTTGGACGTCAAAGATTTATGAATCATTGTTAAGAGTCTAAACCATCTAAATCCCTCCAAAACCCTTAGTTTTGAATCTATGGGGAAAACATGCAAGGGAATGCTTCTAGAAGGAGTAGCTTGGCTTGGTAATTTTTTGCATCTTTCTCAGGACTCTCTAAATCTTCTCACTGATTAATTGGTCTATATAATCAATGTATGAAATAGTAAAAAATATGTTTTCTTATAGAATTTATATATTTTATAGGGTTAGATGAGAGTTTAAGGATGAGGATAATTAGGAAGGGTAATTTGGGACCTAATATAACTCCCTATATCCATTTATTTATTTAGACAAACACAAACACATCTAATAAGTCCTTCACTTTAAGTAGTCTATGACAAATAATGAAAATAGAGAGTGACAACCAAGTGAAGAGGTGAGAAGTCCAATTGGGGGAATTTTAAGGTTTGATTCATGAATTAAAAGGAAAAGAGACTCTTTAAAGGTTTAATATCACCCCTACATATATTTTATTGAACAACTAAATTCCATCTTAATGATAAATGTGAGTACAAACCTATGAGACTAATGGTGATGACTATATATGGTGAGAATAAGTGTCTAAAAGAGGACCAATGATTAGGAAGGAATCTAATGTATGTTGAATCTTATTTATGACCCCTATTTAATATTTAATATGTGTTATCTCTCACTAGTTTGGTTTGGAGCACTCAAGAGAGGCCTAATGATGAAGGTAATTTTAAGAAGCCAACTAAGAGTACCATGTGCCAGTTTTGGGGAGTTTAATGCTTATAATGAACACTTATCAAAGAAGACCTTTCATGTTATTTTTAATACTTGATTATCCTAAAAATATAACTCCATCTCTCTTATCTTGACACTTGTTTTAGTAACTCTTGATCTTCATTCTTCTCTCTCCTTTCTCACATTCTATAAATGCAAGCCATTTTGACTCTTGTATTATAATTCCACACACTGTATGACAAAACACTACTAGTTTGATGTTGTAATTTTCCTTTGAAAAATATTTTAAATGTAGCTTTGAGTTCATAAACATCTCATCTAAGTGTGTGAAGTTATGTATGGTGATATATATTGATAAACATCTATCCTTGTTTTCTCTTTGTCCTTTCATGTTTGTTATAAGTAGTTATCACTCTAATAGGTCATATGGAGTGTATATAGTGTGTTATAAATCCCTTCAAGTGTAAAAGTATCCTTAATTTATAAAAATAGCCTATGGTTCACTTAACTTGAGTATTTTCATGAATATCACCTTCATATTTGAAATATTAATGTTAGAATATTCTAAGACTTTGAATCTAGTGTTATAGGTCATGTCTCTTAGTGAAAGAGTATGATAGCATAGTGGAGATAGTTTTGTTGTATAAACCAATTAGATTAGTTTAATTTAATTCATATGTGTACCTCTTTTCATCCAAGTAATCAGTTAGTGTAGATAACAAGCACTTAAGCATCAATCTAGGGAGTTAATCCTTAAACCTAGAGGTCTACCTCTACTATAGGCAACCCACAATCCTAAAGGTATTCCAATGTTGCCCTAATCTTAGAGTAGGATTTGAAAACCTCCTTAAGGGTGTGAGATTTTGTGATAATATTTTTGGCATGCATAGTGGGACCATTATCCTAAAGATAACTTGTTAAGGTGAATGCTAGTCTTGACAACATCATAGTCCTCAAGATATCCTACAGTCCTTATTAAGGAACAAATCCCTTACATAGTCAAACCAAAGGACATAATGTTTTGTGACTTGAATTGTTAAGAGAATAAAAATATTTATTAATGTTTTTTAAATCATTTGGAAAGGTGGATGAGCATAAGACAAACCTTATATAGGTCTTAGTTGGTGTAGAATGGTCTAGAATTAAAAAAAATGGATCTTAAACCTTGCATATTCTTACACAATCTTGTAAAGAGGGTATATAATTATATATTTTGAGTTCAAAGAAATTTAAGTTTGAACAAGGGATATAAATTATTATAAAATTTTTATAATGTTAAAATATATTTGGAGATGGTCATTGGTGATTTTAAAGCATCTTCAAGCTCAAAATTTTGAATTTGGAAGACTCTAGGCCTTTGCAAGTAGTCACCTAGGGTTTTGAAACCTAAAATGTTATAAGAGGAGTTTAAATAAATGAAAAATCATAAAAAATTGTAATCGTATCTATTTTATCATGTGTGAAGAGAATTATAGGATGTTGATTTGATATCATATGGTATAGTATGGATTTTAGGTCTAGGTAAGTGTGATAGGGCTTAAGAGGCCTAATTGGAAGGATGCTAACAAAGAATGTACAACCTAAGCTTGGATTCAGACCTTGAAAATGTATGGAAGATTGTAAAGATATAAAAGGTGGTGCAAAGTGGTCTCAAATCCTCAAGAAGGTTAATATATTTTACAAACAAAGAGAAAATGTGAAAAAAAGGGCTACGTGGTATACCTTAAAACTAAGACAAGTAGGTATTCAAGAGGCTATATGGAAAACCAAAAAAGGAATTGGTTTTCCATATATAATAACTTTATAAAGGTATACTTAACATTGGTTGAATATGGACAAAGGGACCTTTCATAGTCACCTCTAGTTTTCAAAGAAAAACACAATCAAGAAGAGTAAGAGAAGTTTGTTTACATAATGATGGAATGGTGGTATGAAGGAGTTAGTGTTTCAAGGAAGTGGATATAATTTTTGGATCAATGTCATACCATAAATGAAAAATCAAACTTAGTTTAAGATTCATTTCCATGAGATCATTCACTAACAGCCATGAGGGTATAGGCCTATCTCCAAGCTTATGGAGTTGATGGCATAGTGTTATATGTTGGAGTTTCATGATCAATGATGGAGTATCATGATCATGGAAGTTTCATGAAATAATTAGTTATGGAATGAAGTTAAAGGATAAATGGGAGTTTCCAAACAAGATACAGTCAAGTTCACCTAATAAATGTCCACCTATAACCATGGGTTGACACAAGCATACCTCTTATTATGAAGAGAATGAAAGCAAAGACTAAAGAAGAATTTTTATTTCAAATAGAAGAGAATTATTCATGGATATTTGAGATATGAAATCATAAAGAAACCATGATGGGGTTCCAAACACTACTGGACAAGTCAAGGTCAACTAAAGCACATTTACAACCATACAAATGTCATTTCCTCTCACACAATCATATGCTAGCAAGGTGCAAAATCAAATACCATTCCATTCAAGGAGTGAATATATATAGTGAATTATTCAATTAAAGTAAATAATTTGATCTCAAAAACCCTGGTTAAGAACTAAAGCACTACCAAGAGCATGAAATTGAAGGTACATAGGCATGTATGGAATAGGACTGTGTGTAAGGCCTAAAAACATTGCAAGAGGATTCAATATGATAAAAATATCATGAGAGGGAGTTTTCAAATGGTTTAAGGATTATTTTAGTCACCAATTAATTATTTAATTAACACTAAACACCTATACACTTCATAAACACCACCTATAGTAATGATAGCATAAAGTCACAATGAGTGTTCTTGAGGAGATAAGGTCTGAGATAAGTTGCATAAGTTTGAAAGGTAACCAATGAAGGGTGAAACAATTTAAAGGAGAAATTTAATGGAATTTACAATAATATATACAATTAATAATCAAAAACCAAAGTGAAAAATAATAAAAACTCAATCTTAGGACTTAAAAGGAGGTAGCCTACTAGTAAATTTTGGGAAAATCCACCTAAAGGCTACAATATGCATGATCCAAGCATGAAACTTGGTGGAGATTATCATCATGATTTTATATACCTATACATAATATTGGTGGGTAAAATATAATAGGGTAAATGTTCATTATTTTTTCACAGGCAATCCTCTATCTGTTGACAGTCAAAGAACATAGGTAGCTTAAGTTAATTTAGAGGAAAATCCCTCTACAAACCTTTATATGCAAGATTCAAGTATGAAAATTAGTGGGGATGATAATAATGATTTATTATAACCATATATTCTATTTTATAGGTCACTTGAGGAGTTTAATTATCCACTATTTTTTTACATTCACCCACATGTCTATTGGTAGTCACTATTGGAGCTAGAAGACCTTTTTAAGGTATACAGGTTTGGTAAAGGGTTTTAAATCTCATGGGAGTGTTTGGGAAGCCTAATAAGATGATAATAAGTATTAAAACACCTATTTATAGGTGATAATACTCCATTTTGAATGCAAACCATGCCCTTTAGGGATAAAATAAGTAAGCAGACAACCATTAAAACACAACCAATCCTAAGAAGCATGGAGACAAAAGTGAAAATTAAGAATAAAAAGGAGGTAAAAAGGGAAGAAAATGAATTTGAATAAATGGTTTTAAATCCTTAATACCATATTATAGGTTCCTCAATCCCTAAAACTCAGTAGTAGGCCTAAAGCCAACCTTAAGGCTTATAAGCCCTACACCACATGAGGGCACTTTCAGACTTTCCAAAGAAAATATGACTTAATGAAGAGTTGTAATTATATTTTATAAGTCACATAAGGATTATTTAAAGCATGGATAAAAAATGTAGGAGTTATTTTCAATCCAAAGAGCATAATTTGAATTATACAATCTAAGATACCCGTTTTGAATCCCCTCTTTAGATGCTCATATCTTTCACCATGTAAGGAGTTGGGTAAAACTGTTTTAGTATGTTTTGAAGAACCATATTTAATTTAAATTAACTATTTAGGTTTGTTTAGGGTCTAAAGTTTATTAACTACCATTAAGACTATACGTAGGTCCAAAATGCATGTAAATTCCCACAAGCAAATGTTTTATGTACGTATATTTACACACCTTTCACATGGGAGCCCAATATTATTAGGGAAGTTAAAGGGGTATATAAGATAAATATTACTGGCAAGAAATATTAGAATGGAGGTCTATATTTTATAAATGATCGTTAAGAGAGCCTTTTTTACCAATTTTGGGTTTTTGAACTCATAGACCCATTAAATGACCTATAATCACTTGGAAACAATTGTAATCATGTATATGACTCTCTTAGGATCATGTCTAACCTATTTTAAGAAGAGATTGGCATGTGTGGGTGCCTAAGAGGCCCAAAATGGCCTAAAATGCCTATTTTTGTAGGTCTTCAAAGAGAAAATCACATAAATGCATTAAAGAGGCCTAATGGAACATGCATCACAATTATATATCACTAATATCCCTTATTAAGGGTTTATATGGTGCCTTGCTGAGCTACAATTTCAAAAACCCAAGTTTTTTGATAATTTGTGAATGGTTACGAGTTTACTATAAATTTACACTATTATTTTAGGTCTTAAAGATGGCCTAAATATTCATTTTATCCCTCATATGAATGTTATGGATGTTTGGAATCCTTATAAAGGTCCAAAAGTGGTTCTCATGTTGACAAATGGCCTTAAGATTAGGTTCTTGCATAGCTAGTTAAAGGTGGCTCAAGCTTAAAGACCTCGATCAATACAGTCCAAGAGTTTTTTAGGTTTCATAGAGTATTTTTCAAGTTAAAGGATAAAATATGAGTTGAGAATTAAAAAAACAAAAAAATCAAACACTCAAAGATAACCTTCAAGGTCAGTTGTAAACATCAAATGCCAAATCACTAAGCATGATGTCAAGTGACTTCTAAAATCCAATTGGAATGGGGTATAGAAGTCAAGTGGGGGAGTATTTAGGATTTGAATAGAATGTTAGAGAATTAAATGAGGCTTCTAGTCCTCGAATAATTTTCTCAAAGATAGTGGAGTGTGACATCATCGTCCTAATAAAAATTATCTTCTAGTGCCTTTTTAGGTGAATGAGAAGGCTTGAAGACCCTTTTGACCCTTGGAGGTTAATTTGATGAGAGATAATCAATACTTAATTAATTTTAAAGTTTTTTAGACTCCATGGAAGGTGGTTGAGTGATATTTATTAAATTATGAGAGCTTTCCTTTCCTCTCTCTCTTCCCTTTTCTCCTATATCTCCTTTTTCTTCCCATTTATAAGATATACTCTCATTTGACAAGGCAAAACCCTATCAAAAAATTTTAAAACAAAATTTTTAAGTAATAAGTTAACTTATTTTGCCAATCTTTTGCTTGTATTTAATGTCATAGTCAGTATATATATGATTGTTTTGTAGAGAGGTGTTCTTCCTTGGTAATTATCCTTCTTTATTTCCTTTTTGTAGGTATCCACCATTATTATAGGTCTAAACTTGTGCTTTTTTGGTCATAAGTGAGGGTATAGTGTGATTTTTATACTCCTCCATACTTCACCTCTTGCCTAGTGGGCCTAGTTTTATAAATATTGATGCAAAAGGACTAGTTTAAGAGATTGTGTGAATGAGAGTTATCTTTGAACTACCTTAGTGTTAGTTTCATATAATTTGGAGTTTATTTAAGTTTGGTACATCACCTTGTTTTTGTTTTTAGTCATCCATTTTAACTCTTTTATCCCTTGTCCAAGAAGAATCAATAGTTTAGGTGATCTACCAAGAGGAACCAATCTTCTCTGGAGGTTCATCCCTATCATAAGATACCCACAGCCTAGGGTTATTCCCATTTTTGAGCCAAGAGTGAGAGATCTTGAATAACTCTCTCACAAGGGTGAAATTATATTATACATTAGGACCTATATGTTTAAATAGGTTGTGTGAAAGATGTTCAAATGATTCAAACTTAATTTTTTCAATGTCTCATTTGACATTTCATGGGCCAAATCATCATTAATTTCATAATAATTTTAAATGTGTCCATATTTTTTCTTAGTGTTGAATAATAATGTAAGATCAAATATTGGAGTTACTTATGATTTTTATATTATTGGATCCTTTGGTATCGGTTCTTGTTATTAAGGTGAATCTATGTACAATTCAATGTTTAGTGTTTTATATTTTTTTCAAGATAATGATTCTATTGTAATTGACTTTCCCAACTCACAAATTTGGATATTCTTAATAGGAATACATTGTGTAGGTGGTACTACCATAAAAATGCCCTCTTTATCATAATGTATCATTTTTCAAGAATTTGAAGGGTTTATCATCAGCAGGCATCGCCAATAAAGTCCCACCATGTATGAATTTTACACATTGATGTAAATTAGATGTGATGGAATCCATTGTGTGTATATAAGGTATACCCAAAATTAAATTATAATATAATGATTGTGACATTAGCTAAAAGGTCGTTTGAACCATTTTTGGCCCTAATATTACATCTAATGTTATTTGGCCAATCAGAGGGCTATGTGAATTATCAAATCCCTTAATATGTATCATTGATTTCTGTATCAGGATGGTGTTAATACCCATGGTGGTTAGGAAATTCATGATATAAATGTCTAATCTTGATCCATTATCAGTGAGAACCCTTTTGATACCCTTATTGTGAATAATTAATTATATGAAAAAAGGTAATTCTTGTTCATTAACATATTTATATGGTAATTCCATTGGAAATAGAATTGAAGGTGATTAGTTTTACATTGTTCTTGAGATCTTTCATGATATTCACAAATCAAGTTGGCTCAATATAACTTGGAACTCAATTTTCACTTAGTGCCTCATATAAGATATCCTTATACATAGTATAGTGATTTAGAATTCCAAAGATGGAAATATTAGCATGTGTGTTGCACAATTGGTCAACAATGTCATATCCATTCAATTTGGTCACAAGCTTTGGCTTATGAGGCACATATTGTATATTGATAGGTGGTATATTAGGATGAATACCTTTTCCATTTTGGGTTGTGACTACATGGACCATGGAATCCAATATAAGCCATGGGTGAATAATTTGTATGGGATGGTAGTTGTCACTAAAATAAGATCTAGGTGGAACAAATGGTTGAGATCATGCACACTGGAGTTTAGATACTAGTTCTATAGTATTTCAAAATGAATATTTAAAAGAGAATAAGTGTTGTTTTTTCTTTAAAACCCTCTCATTTTATTAATGGATCTACTTATATTTGGATTAGCATATTACAATAACAAATTATCACTACAATTACAAATTGTAATATAAAATAAATTACACATGCATCCATATTGAACATATGGATAGAAAAGGAGATATAATTTTTAATTTTCAAAATATTATTAAATTATAAATAAAAAATAAAAAATAAAAAATAGAGAATCAAGAATCCCTATACCAATAACTAGGGTTTTAGGGACCAAAGGTTAGGCTCACCTAATGTTTAACCCTAAAATATAGATTATGGTGGATCTAGGTTTAAAGGGGTTGGAGATATTCTAGGGTAAAAGGATGGTATAATATCTATAGAGTAGGCCAATTATTTTCAAAACTCATATATAACATATATTGATTTATTATATTGAGATTCTAAACATAGGAAGTATAGGTATGCTAGATATTTAAATGGAAAAGACAACAAGATACTTAGTTGATTATGATTCTAATACATATCTAGATCTATAATCAATAGAAAGTGGATTGGATCTAGATTTTGTAATAGTATCCTATTCTAAAAATTTGAACTCTATATATATAGACACTTTCATCACCCTGGGATAGTTATGTCAATGCTACTAGTTGACTTAGATGTAGGTGTCTAATATAGAATACTTGGTGAAACTATAATAAACCACCTAGATGTTTCTATATTTTGTGTCTCCTTTACTCTAGTGTATTTAAATATAGTTCATGGACCACTACTCTTTGTCAAATAACAAAACACCAATTATTCATCTTCATATTAGCTGTGATAAAAATGGGATAGTGAGCACATGATTTTGAGCTGCCCCAAACATCCCTATGTTAATGAGTATTACCTACATATCTAATAATCTAAATAGGACCTTAGAATTATGTAGTTATCTAATACATGTTGGCTTGTGTGTGAATAATGTAATGCGTGATAATTAATTAGAATAGTGACCTAGATTTTGACCTATAAAATATAGCTCCTGGGTTACTCCTTTATTACTTTAAACCTGTATATGTGATTTACATATGACTAATATCAAAATAAGAGAAAATAGGGAAGCTTTTCTCACTTGAGTACTTGGTATAATTATTTTGGTAAGTTACCTTGTGATTAGGTAAGAAATTTATAGATATGGAATGAATGAGGGTTGATCTTGTATTTGTACCAATCCCTTTGGAGAATATCTCACATTAAATCACTTAAGTTGAATATAAAAATAAGTTTGTTTAAAAATTAGATGTATTTATGGCACTAGACACTAGAATTAGGGTAGGTCACTTTCATCAACCCAAGCATCTGATTGGGACTCTATTTTTTGGGCAATTAGAAAACTTGTGTAGGTCTAGAACTTGAAAATGTGGAAGATAAGTATTGTATAACATTCTAGGAAAGATAGAAGATGTGATTCATCATAACCACATATATTATACTAAGAGATAAGTAATTTGACATAGAGAGATAGTGTATGCAAGCCTTTTGGCAATGGTAAAGGTATATAATATAAAAGTACATCCATGATATATATTCACCATGTGTAAAAGAATGAGGTGTTATATATTTCAATAATAATGTCTACATGTTATTTAATTAGTTATTACAATCATATTACATTTATTTTCCCTACATCTTCTTACACAACATATAAAATACTAGCCTACAGTCTAGTCTAGAAAATTATCCATGATAGAGTCTCCTCTTATGATGCCTTCTAAAGTAGAACATTAACATGATTAAAAATAGCTAACTTTACTCACCTATCTTGGTCCTTGGTATGATCCCTTTCATCCTACTAGTTGTGGAGGGCTAATATTTGAGGGCAAAAAAATTACAAATAATAAAAAGTAGACACCCATGTGAAAACCAAAATTTTATACAAATACAAAAGTCAAATTTTACATCTCTCACCCTTTGATAACCTTTAGTGTTGAGCCCTCACATATTAATAGTTATGTGGGGTCATAATTGGGGAGAGATGCCCTTACTCACCCACATATAGACTTTGGGTATGAGCCCATGTGTCTTCTTGGTCACATGAGACTAAGTGTTGGGGATCATAAAAAGAAGTAAAATCCAAATGTATAAGCAATATCAAATCAAAGAGAGTTTAAATATAAATTTATTCAAAATATTACCTATATGCCTTGTTTAAATGTGTAACCCTTTCCCATTTACTGATTCTATTAGGACTAGTTATCTCTAGATGAAACTAATAAATTTAATGTTTTATAAGTCTAAAAAGAAGTACATTTTTCCCCTTTGATCATAAGGATTAGGTTAGATTCCTTTTTCTTGAAAAATTTTGATATATAATTTTCATTATTTATTGCCTCACATTTATCCTACTCCCCTTTTCATTCCTTTTTGCAAATTTAAATCCATATGTTGTGTAAATAAAACAAATGGGTAATCACATACAAAATAAATGTTAGCACATTTATAGTTTCATATATTTATCCATCACACTATATAATTTATATACATTTTGTTCCCATATATATATATATATAAACATTCCACATAATATCATATCAAAATCAAAGAGATATATATACACCATCACATACCTAGTACATAAACTAAAAATAAAGACATGGAATTTAAAGCCACAACATATGAATGAAAAGTCATTATGATATCCAAAAACATATGAATGTGTGTATGTACACATGTGTGTGTATACATACATACATATCATAATAATTGTTGATTTTTTACAGAAATGATGTCCAATAGAAGATCCTTCGTGGAGGGCCAATGTGTTTCAAGGAATCTCAAAAAGAATCAACATGTATAATGGTATGAAAAAAACATCTATAATGTCTTAGGATCCTATAATCCTCCTATGAGAAGGGTATAATACAAAGGATTTTTGGGGGCTTTAACTCTAGTGGAATATCTTAATAGTACCTCCCTCATAGGCCACCTCACCCTATCCAACTTGAAGGCCAATCTAGTGACCCTTCTTGGTACCCCCCTCTATTGTTATCATCCCTATCTTATGGATAGACATTTTACCTCCTCCTCTACCCATAATAATATCTACTAGGTCCCCTTCAAACCTCACTCTAGCCAATAAGGTACTATTATCCATCCTCAACATTATCACCATCATGGAAGCATGGTTTACTAGACCAAAGACATTTGTAATTTAGCCAATCCATGTAGGGAGTCTAATATCTACCAAGATTTAGTCTTTATTCAAGCTACTACACCCAAACATAATATATACAATCACATAATGCAAAATCATTATCAAATTTAGTTAATATAAAAATCCAACACATGTAAAATTTGTTGAACAAATAAAAATCAAAGTACATGCTATAATCATAAATTTTTAAATCAAAATTTTACTTAGGTCTCCCTCAAACCAATTAGGGTAATAATCATCATATATAGGCTCTTCATCATCAATATTCAAGTCCTCTTCTAGCTTGACATAATTTGGAGCCTCATTATCTCCATCTCTTGGGTGTTGTTATTGTGCAAGGTCCTCCTAAGAAGGGTCATATTGTTATAGTGGTGGTGGTAGTGGTGGTGGTGGGACCATATGATACTACCATATTATACTATAGCCTCTTCCTCCCCTGGTTGGTTATGGGGGAGGTCCTTGTACCACTTCTAGTTGAATTGGTTGGGTGATGGGCACCCTTCTCACAAGTGGGAACCATGTCAATCATCTTAGTCTCATTGATTTTGCCTCATGTATGCCCTTGTAGAAAACCTTGGGGATGGGAAGGTTGTTTACATAAGGCATGTATAACTATTGAGGCACCCTATTTATAGGTTGTACCTTTACCTATAAAATTCTATCCCAAACTTGAGTGGCCCTAGTGACTACTACAAGATAAGCCCCCTCATCAGCCTATTGCCTAACCATGTCTTGGTAGGGCAAGGTGATCAATTCGATTGATATCATATTCCTCATTACTAAGGTCAAAACATTGAAGGGTGTCATGTATGTCCATCTAGTATCACTAATTTCCCCAGGTGATTAAATTAGTACTCCCCTCTGATAAGGGATGTTCCACTCATAAATTAAACCCATGATGATTTTCAAGTGGTTAATCTAAAAGGCCCCCAAATTAACCACAATGTATATATCCATAGGTCTGAGCCATTGGTTCCTAGATCTAAGAATAACATGATCCTCTCTCCTTAATGTGTCATACAATTGGCAACCAATTGAATAACAACCTGTCAGTACCCTTATTTCTAACTAACCCATCATGAGAAGGCCTATGATCTAGTATATGTCAACAAGAATGAACATCCACTATCCTAGGGTATAGGGGAATATAAACATGTTTTGATCAAGGTCTGAATAGGTCATGTTATCATAAAATAGTCAAATATAGGTTGGAATAATTCATTCCTACATAATTTTTAGGATCCTAACACGATCAAGGATTTCCAACTCATTGTCCATCAAAATCACCAAGACTTAGGGGAGACACTCTTACTCTTCAAATTTAATCCACCATAATTAACATCCCTACAAAAAATTAAATACCCTTGGTTATCCTAAAAACAAACTCTACCTATTGAAATAAGAAAAATTGTAAGTTTTAGAGTTTGGTTATAGAGAGAAAAATTGCCCTTATTTATAGGTCGTGGTTTGACAACCACCATGGTGTTATGTAACTTCCAAAAAATATAGCATAATCACCTTTTTCAGTGGTTACAAAACCTCCCCTTTAGATAGTGGTGGTTTTTGAACCATTATGGCATTGATGTAATAGTTGTCTATAAAGGGCAATGGTTCTATCCTCAAGTGATAGTTTTGTCTGACAGTTGTGTGTCCTCTAAAATGCCCAAAAAATAAATAGATTGTATAAAAAATGACAAAAAATATTATTTTCCTAGTCTACCCTCCCATAAAAACATTTTAAAAATAAATTTTTCAAAATTGAATAGATTTTTATCAATATTTGATCAAAGTTTATTAAAAAAGAAGGCAAAAGGGAAAGGCTCACAAAACTTACCTAGAGCTACTCTTGTTAGATTCCCCATCCACTTTATGTACTCTTATTGCTTACTAGTTTATCACTCAAAATAGTTACAATCAATATAGATCTCAAGAAATCTCAAACAATTGGAATAAATGAATTAGTTTTGACAAGTTTTTGAATATATTGGACCCCAAAATAGTCATTTTAGTTTAAAATATTTCCTATTTTGACATATTTTTATTTTTTAAGAATATTTTCACATTTACAAATCATATTTTTATAAAAATTCTATGACTCATACTTTTAGATTAACATTCTGATACCTTTTCTGTCTTCTATAGCACATTAATGATTTTGTAGGTTCTTGACCACTTGACACCAAATTCAATCCCTCAATAAGACAATTTATGTTATAAAAAATTTCCCACACAAATTTTATGTATTATTATCAATGATTTTATTATTTAGTCTTTTTTATACTTTCTTTTTACCTTGCACTTGATTCTCATCTTTTGCTTATAGGTTGTACAAAGTCTTGACTAGCTTTTCTACACCACCAAGGTAAGTAAAGTAAGTATTTATGACTTCCTATTCCCATTGCATAATATACTATGGTAGTTTCATCCTTATAGATAGTGGTTATGTAACCACCCTCTACAAATAAGGGTAGTTCCATCATCATTGTTTCATCTTCCAAATTTAACTCCTGTATCATTCCTTAATGCTTTTTGCATGTTTTTTGTCACACTACTTCCTTTTCCATATTAAGTTCACCTCTAATCAATCCCAACTCACTATTTATTCATTTTTAAGAATTTTGAGTCCCCCTCAAGTTTAAATCCTAGTTGGACTTAGTTAAACTCCTTCATGCAAGCTCCATAGCTCTTCTACAAGTAAGTCAATTTTAGCTTGATTTTGGATTTAAAATTTTGCATTATAAGATTGATATTTTTTTAATACTTTATAGACACAACCAATTACAATTAATTTTTATTTTTTATTTGATTTATTTCATGTTCGACTATGCATTCTTAGATAGGGAGAGTCATTGTTCTTGTAACACGATATTTGAAAATAGTGTTCTCAACCAACCACAGTTAGTTGTTTCTCATTTAAAATTGTGTCTCTTCTCTTATCCCATTTTTTATAGTCATATATTCATCCTATTTTTTTAATATTTATTGACATATTAATTTTATCAAAAGGATCCAACATACTAAGGACCACAATGTAGCAAATTTATCACCTTCAAGTGGTCTATATCTAGATCAGGTTGGGGGTTCTTAGCTTTAATTTATTTATTTTATTTTAGTAAATTATATTAAATTGGTATTTATTATTTATTTTATTAAATATTCATTTTAAAATAAAAATTCAATTTTGATAGGAGAAATAACTCTCTTCCTTTTCTCATCTTTGCCAAAAAAAAGTAGTAGATAAATTATTTATTTTACATTCCTTTTAGTATAATTAATCTCATTAGCATATAATATTGCAATAAGTATTTAGGAATATTTTAAGGATCATTTCATACACTTTCATCAAACACATTCAAGATTTAAAAAAAAATTCATTGCTCTAAAAATAATTAATTAGCAAGCAACAAAACCCTAAAAAAACTCTAAGTAAATAAGAGGCCTTCATATTTATAATTTATCATAGTTTGAGATCAATTTTAATGTTTTTAATATTCATATAAATATAAAAATAATAATTTATACTACTTTCCTCTTTATGATCAAATCATTAAAAACTTGTATGCAATAACTAAGAAAGTTGTAAAAGTAGCTTAGTTTGTTGGTTTACAAGAAAATCGTAAAAGCACTAGAGTGTTGTTATTTCAATGTAGAATATTTATTTTATTTTTTTAATATATATAGAACATAATTCATACTAAACACACCTCCATGATCAAATATAAAAATAACAAAACAAAAAACCATTGCCAAAAGCCTTGCGTAGCTATACAAGCCAAAAACAAAAATAAACATTGCTTACAACAACACAACAAGTTATTACATAATATATATAAAAAAATATCATAAAATAACACATTTACTAATACCTCTTGGATGACACTTCTTGAATCACCTGGTCTTGTTATAGATGGTATTTTCCCTAGGGTTAGAATACTCGGCCCCATAATTGCTATATAATCTGATATTAATATCAAGTTTAAGAGAGAGGTATTTCATTTTAAGATAATATTTCATCTCATTGTAAACTCTCTCAAAACTTTATAATAAAAATAATGAATTCTTGGTCCACCTATCATCCTCCTCCCTCAGAATAGGGGCTATCATTACAACATCATCTAGGCCTAGTTTCCTATTCTCACTTCCTTCTTTTCCTTAGGTCTAGGTTCATCTTATATCATTCACATTTGTGAATGATATTAACTAGGAATAAAAAAATTGATAGATTATATCTATTAACATGATTCATTTATCCTAATCTCCCTCATTTCCATAGCTCTAGCATTGACCAAGAGCTTCACCTCCTTGTGATCTCAAAAATTAAAGGACCTTAGAACTCTATTTCTACATAGCTTGATGCTCTTAATGAGAATCATAATGATACTAAGGTATTTTGATTTCATCAATAAAACTCATTTCCACGACCCATTATAGTTCTCATTCTACGTAACAACTAACCCAATCCATAGCCCATCCATTACATCGACTACCTCAACCTAACCTTGGGGAGTCAAGTGCACATTTTATCATGTGTTACTTATGTGTACATAGGATCAATCAATTAGAGATTAAATAGTTTATTAATATAATTCATCAAGACTTAAAAGTATACTTATAATTGATAACACACCTAAAATTTTCTTAAATAAATAAATGAGAGTTTGATACCAGTCCTTTTAAAGATCCCACTAGAAACAACTAATAATCATAGTTCCATAATAACACATTCAAACCCATATGACCTATGATATGAGATTTTGAATAAAATACCATTTTTATTTAATTCATATTTATAAACATGATGAGCACCAATCCATATAAAAAGTACATATTGTTGAGATAAGTTACATTCTGTGGTAAAACCATATTAAGAAATATTGAACATTATTTTAAAAAAACATAATAATAACCATGTATATAAAAACAAATCCTAAACATATAATATATTATAAAGGATAATAATAAAGTGGGGATGCTTCCATATCATTCTACTATCTCCTTTTCATGGGATAGCTTACACATAGTTGACCATGCCAAAGTACCATGTAGAAGGCCCTTAAGAACTATGGTTTCATCAACCAACTATAACTATGCAAAACAAAACACTACATCTAGTGAGGTATATATGTATTCATAAACCTTCATATATATGTTCCCATCATGATATTTTATCTTGTTTGAAAATCTATCTTCTTCTCCCCCATACCATGCATAAGGTGAAAGTAATGCACATTACTTTAGATATAAGGAAACCAACATTTAAAATCAATAAATAACTCAAAATCAACTAACCAAAATAAATAAATAGTTTAATAATAATTAATTTAAAAACCAAAAATTTAAACTATATAATTTAAAAAAATCAAGTCAAGATTAGTTGAACAACTTTTAATTTTTCCATATAAGAAAAAGATGTTGATTTCATAACAACTTAATTTTTCAATCAATTTAAAATAGGTTCTAATATAAAAATATTAAAAATAGTTCACATCATGGACTATGTGGCCTAGGGAAGCCATTCAGAGGGGAAATGACATAAGTAACCATCACATAAGTCTCAATTACCTCTTAGAGTTAAGATAATAAGTATAAGTATTAATTGATCCATTATGACTCAACATATAATAATTAAACACAAATAGTTTATTTTTATAACCATTAAGGGTGAGAGGAGGGGCATTGTCCTCATAATGTAACCATTATACATGAATAATGTTAGGATATCTTGAAAAAATTAGGCCCTACTTCATATAAAAGGGAAAATATGGGTTTTTCATCCTATGATAAGCTCAACTTCCTATCCTATAACCCAGTTAGAATAGCATGAATAGGGATCTACACCTCCCTCAAAATCCATACGTATGTCATGCTCAACATAAATAAATGATGCACGGTTACACTACATGAAGTTTTAATAAATAATTGAAAAAACATAACTTGGTAGTTCACATAGATGGAATACACATAAAACATAATGTTGATGCATTCACATTAACATAGGTACAATTAGGTATATATAATAATTGACATTTCATCCATCATGTTTACATAACACACTATGATATTATGAATATGGATTTATTTTAGAGGTGTTTAAATAATTACACTACCATGTATGGTTCATAGGAGGATTTATCACATATATACAACATTTATTTACATGAAGGTCAAAAAAATTATAAGAATAACTTAGTGACATCAAACCATAAGGTTTCTTAATAGTGAGATGGGAGAGCACAATTTCATAAAAACATAATGAAGTTGGATCATTAGGATAACATGACATATATAGTTAACATGTTAGTCCATAACTATATAAATCATGTCATAACTATAATCATAAGTCATTAAAGGATCTCAACCATATCTAAATAATAATGTCTAATTGGTATTGTACTGAATATTTCTCAATGTACCAAGGTAACTCAAAAGTACTTCACTGAAACCTATAACTCCCTGATTAACCATGAATCATACTAATGTGACCCGACAAGATCAAGTGGATTTTTTGAATACAGTAGTTTATACTTTTTATAGTTCTTAATTTACTCATAAGTTATACTTCTTGATTTCTAATAATACAACTATTCATAAAATTTAATTCAAATGTGTGTGTGTGTGTGTGTGTGTGTGTGTGTGTGTGTGTGTGTGTGTGTGTGTGTGTGTGTGTGTGTGTGTGTGTGTGTGTGTGTGTGTGTGTGTGTGTGTGTGTGTGTGTGTGTGTAAGTGATTTATAATAAGATAGTCTAACATCCTTAATGAAGCCAAAGTATAATAATGTCAGACATTACCTCTCACTATAAAAGCATAAGTCTATTGAGTACATATAGTATTATAGTTATAAAAATGAATTTATTTAAAAAGTTGGCCCACAACCTACCCATATCAGGGCCTTGATGGTCCTAACCTAGATGCTCTATTATTTTTTATCATGGTGATATTAAAAATATGAGTTAATTTAAATCCAACCACCTCTCTAATT
>JARHVA010000924.1:1035000-1127500 GCA_037957365.1 Torreya grandis
GAGTCGAGTACCATATGGCCGTGTTGTTTTCAACATAGAATCCAATTGGAGATATGGTCTATTAGCAAAGCAAAATTGAACCTGAAAATAAGCTGGGGTAGAAGATATATATAAACAGAGAAAGAAAAAAAAGGTAGTCTCGAGTCTATTGTATTGACTTGGTAAGGTTTATCTTTTTAAATGACTGTGTATCAGTGCATGAAAGGTCATGGAGTGTGCTTGTAAATTTCCATTTTTAGATCTAACCTGTTATTTAGATGCCTTCACTTATTGGTAAGGCTATGGGTAGATCTTAGCATCAGAGATTGGTAAGTACAGATGTCCTACACCTATTAGAAGGCTTTTTATTTTTAGGCATGGATGATTATGACATTGCAAGATCTTTAAGAAGGGGTCAATATCATTGTTTGCAGTTTGATAAGTGCACCATATACCTGCATTGTCTAAATAGTATACTCAACCGTCAGAGAAAGTACCATTGGTCTATCTGGAAAAATCATGTTATCTCAGAAAAATTATATGGAAGAGAGAAATAAATGATTGAATTCATAAGCATATAAGTCTTTAGTACTTGTGTTATTCCTCCGTTTCAAATGAATTCTTTATCTCTTTTTAAACCTTCAAAATTGGTTGAAAAAAAGTTATAACTACCTTAAGTTAGTTATTTATCAACTTTATTAATTAACTTTAAAAGCTAATTAATTTGGTAGTTAAAAATTAAAATTATTTAAGACTTTTTAAAAAGTCTTAAGAGATCAAATATTTTAATTTAGACTGGGTATTCCTAATGGGTGGGGACCCCTTTTAATCAACTAAGAATAGTAATTAATCAATAAATAATAAAATAGCACATCATATTAAATGAAATTATTCTTTACATTAATTCCATTTTACATTTTAATTTACTCAATAGCATATATATATTATGCATATAATTAATTTACTACCAAATAATTTATCAAATGTCTAAAACTACTTCAATGTTCTTTTATTCCATGTGCAATACCATGCTTTTAAAAACCATTATTATTGCAAAATACTTTGTTAGTAAAAATATTACGATTATATCATGTGAAAGATAAACCTAAAATATCTTTGAAACAACTTTTAATTTGATAAAAATAACTATTTTACTATGTTTTCTAGCTAGCTTAAATTTGACGTTCAAATGATCGTCAAATTGCATAATTTTTATTTTTTGATGACAGTCATTTGGCCATCAAATTTTACATCATAAAAAAATTTGTAGGTGACTATTTTGAAAATTTTATATAACAGAAAGATTTTCACCAAATTTTCAAAATTAAAATAAACCTATTGTTTATTTCTTGTTAACTATCATGATCCCACTTCTTGAACAAATCAAAAAAATTATATCCTTCTCAATTTTATGTTCAAATACTTTTTCCAATAATTTATTTGACATTCATGATTTTGAAAAGTCATTTGTATGAATTTGTAGATATAACATATTGTCTATGATCTCAAAAACTCTAATCTTTTCTAATATATTCTGATCAAATTCCAAATCAAAACACTTATCATAGCTTCTCAAAACTTACTAATCATTTCAATATCTGATTTCAAAAAAAAAATCCTAGGATATATATATTGAAAATATTGAAAAAACATTTCTCACGGTAGAACATAAATATACTGAACCATTATATTTCATGAAAACACAAAGTTCATACTTATACCAAAACTCTAATATCAATGAAATCACCAAAATGTATCAACCGTCAATCAATAGAAAGCCAAACCAAAAAAAATTGAGCTCACAAATAATCTTTATCTTTATCAGATGTAATTAAATTTGTATATACTTCCATAAAATGATTATGCAGAACTTGGTAATGGAATTAAATATAAAATTGAAACCCAAAACCAAAAATCCACTCTCAAAATAATCTCATTTATTTCTAGAATATCATATTAACCAGTTATCGGTCTGAATCTTCTATTTTATTTTATTCTCTTTTCAAAAATTTCACTTTTTGACTTCTAAATAAAAAACCAAAAACATGTATTTTGATGACTTTTAAAGAAACTTAAAAAATCAGAGAATTATATATCACATTGAACAAACTATCAAAAAAATAGAAACCCAAAGCCCAAAAATCGTATATTTCAAAAATAATCTTCAAAATAATTTCTAAGAGAACTGTTCAGATAAACCAATGGTTTCATATTCCATAATATAATCCTCATTTTACCCAAAATTAATTTCAAAACCAGATATGAAGATATTTATTAAAATCTGGAATGAAAACTAATTTCAAACACTGTTACTTTGAAATCTTCCCAATGAAATTTATCACAAATAATTCCAAAACTTATGCATGTAAAAGATTTTAAATAAACAATTTTCCTTACAAGAAGTTATGAACCCTATCTTGCAAATTAAAATACTAGGTTTTTACTTTCATGAAAAATAATCTCAGTGATAAATTGTCATTATTTATCAATGATGGCATACCTATAAATGTCAAGTAACTCCCACATTATCCAAGCAGAATATGGCTTCCACTGAGTGCTTGCTCGAAATGCCTTTCAAAATGAAAAACAAAATATTTTATATACCAAAAATTCTCATTAACCACCTGATCTTATGTGTTTCCATTTGATTCATCTCTAAACTCAAGGCATCTTGTTTATCCAAAAGTTAAATTATTTAGTAGGATTTCCAAATTATCAATGACTAAATTTCCTACTAAACTACCAACTACCATACACAAATCAAGTCATGTACAATATCCATTTAATTTTAGACCACCTCTTTTGATTCCCTTTGGATCTCAAAATGTCTAGCATGCTTTTCATTAAATTGAGTTGTCCAATTGAACTGTCAACTTGCCAACCTAAACTACCAACTCATCGACTTTCCATTTAAATCATTAATGTAATGGGATTTATAATTTTCCAATGTCAAACATAACCTTATTTCTAAATTTCTTGAAATAAAATAATCACCCCATGTATTAAGTCATCATGCTAGGTAAGAATGTTTTGAATCAAACATTTACCCATATGAAATGTTTTCAAAAACATGACTTAAAATAAGTTTATAATACCATACCTTAATTTCTAAATAAACTTTATGATTATCACATTGGCTTAGTCTATTATTTTTTTTAAATAAACTTATTTATCAATTGTTCACAAAGCCAAATATCTCCACGATATATGCAATTAAATAATGTCATTATTTTACATTTGAGATAAATTGAATATTTGAATCATAGGAATGTTTATAACATTTTGATGATCAATCATATCCAAAGATGGTAATCAATACTATGTATTTTCAAATTGAAACCTTAATTTTTAAAATACTATAATTTAAATGTCAATCTATTTTTAACTGAAACTGAAGTATCTATTTGGTCATATATATATATATATATATATATATATATATATATATATATATATATATATATATATATACCAATTTTATTTATTAATCCACAAATGCTTTTTGAAACCACTATAATGCAAACATGAATTCAAAAATATGATAATTACCAAATTATTAAATTGGGATCATGAATATTCATAAATAACACTAATTGACTTATGGTCCCTGATTCTAGTTTTAGATGTCATGACTAGGTCATCACTATTGTAGAAAAGTATAAATTTCAAAAAAATGTAAGGGTGTGAAAAAATAGGTATAACACTCGTGACCTTCCTAGCCAGTTTTAAGTATGAAATTTGGTAGTAATCAAATTGCCTATTACAAGGATATTAACTTGAGAGTGTGATCTAGGTAAATCATTTTTCAAGTAGCTATGCGTGAACCCCTTTAATAATAAATTCTGATAAGGGAAGCTATGTTCAACTAATATGGCATGAAGAAAGGGAATGATATAATAAATAAGTTTGGGCTAGATGCACACACAAATACAAATGCCTCAAATACAATTTTTGAAAGTGCAGTATTACTTTACAACCAATTATAACTCAATTTATATTAATCATATATATAATAAATTTGAGCTTATAAATAATAATATCTAAAAATAATTGGCACATATAGTAGATTTGTAGCCTCCTTGTACTCTTCCTTCATAATGTAAAACTTTTCCATTTGTAATTCTCATTGATCTTTTCAAAAGTAAAAGGTGAACAACAATAATAAAAAAAAACAAATAACTAGAAAAAAAAAAAAAAAAAACCAAAAGAAAAAGAAAAGCAAAACAATAAATCAAAATGACAAAATATTTATAGATCAAAAAGAAAAAGAAACACCAACCAACATCAAAAATCTTCCACTGTGGGTCAAAATGAAAGATACACCATAACTAAAAACTAATAAAAACAAAGAAATAAATCTTAATTAATAAAGGAGGAATAAGAATAAATGATACAAGATCTCCTCCAATATAACTATAATGTAAGGCATTATTTTCAACATGCAAATATTCATAATAATTCAAGTTATATGATTTAAAATCAACAAGACAATATGATAAACACATTAAATAACCTTGAATAAACATAATTAAATCATGATTATGCATGCTTTTAATCACTTCTTGGTTTTATACTGTATATGAAATATTATCTATTTGATTTGGAGTAAGATGAATATTTTTAAGGTTTGGATAGAGAAAGTCTTGATCAATAAATTGACTTGATTGTTTATGTATCTCTAAATAATTTTGAATATTTTTTGATTTAACATATTCATTAGGATCTATAGTTTCAAACTTTAAAGGGTTATAAAATTTAAAACATTCATAATTAATTATAATAAACAAGTTTTCTGATTTGAATTCTATATAAGAAACCTTACAAGAAATATCATACTCACTTTTTGATTTTGTATCATGATCTAAAAAATCTAAAAAATCAAACTTTTCATACTTAACTTCACTCAATTGATTTCTCATCTGAATGTCTGTAACATCATGAACATATTTTTTTGTTGTTATAACACTAAATCCAACATCAAAGAAATTAGAATTTCAATTATCAGGATGATATTTTGAATTAAAAGTAATAGGAAAACTATCAAAAAGATTTAAATTAAATTTTATATGGTTATAAATAGCAATAAAATCATAAGCAGATGAATAATTTCTATTGGGAAAATAATTAGATTCAAATTCTAAAGAAATTTCCATATCAAAGTTAAGAGTTTCTAGTTCAGGATTTTTTAAAATATCAACATATTCTTCATTAGATATGTCTGAAAGGAAATTAGGAGTAACTTTTTTTGACAAAGAGTCATTACTAGAAAATAAATCAAAATTAAGAGAACAAAATGTTATCAGATGATTGATCAGATTGATAAAATGAATTAATTTACTCTAATTTTTATGTTGATGAAAAATCTAAATCAGAACATTCTGATGAAGTATCTGAACCATAATCTAATTCTTGAAAATTATTTTCAATATGCCATGTCATGATTTGATCATATATAAAAAAATATTGAAAATTATTTATGAAATTCATGTTCAAAATTTAGCATTAGAGTAGAAAATATTTTACATTTGAACATATCATGACTGAATGAGTAAAGCTTACAAAAATCTTGATTTTGTCTTTGAATGCAAGTAAACTTCAAAGCTGAGCTAAAATAAATAATAGTAATTTTTTGAATAATCTAAATATAATTCTTAGGTAAGTTATTCTTCTAACAAAGAAAGAAAATATCACCACTTGGTCAAAAAGAAATAAGAATTTCATTTAATTTTTAAATAAAACACAACAAATATTCTCCTATAGACTCATTTTCTTTGAAACAAAGCATGAACCATTATATTATAAGTTGATCTACTTGATTTTCAATTAAGCTTTTGATATAAATCCATTCTTGAGTGAGCTCATCCAAAGTTTCCATAATTGAGCAAGAAACAATCACTAAACTAGAATCAAAATTTGGGCAATCGATTATGATAACTATCAACTAAAAATTGGTGACCAATTATGATAAATTGAATCATTAAATAAAATAATGAATAAATAAATACACTTGATTTAAATTATCCAGTAGATTCATCAAATTTGTTGACAGTGTAAAATGTCATGCCAATGAATCAACTTGTTCGCCTATCATGAAGGTCAAGATGGAATCATACCAGTTTAATCGTAAGAGGCCTATGGCTGAAAAATAGTCCTAATGTGTACAAATGGTCTTTTAAAGTTTTGTAGATTTAATATGTTCAATAATAAATCTAAATCAAGTATACAACATTTATTAAGTTGATCAAACACAACATGAAAATCAATTATGTCAAAAATTACTCATAAACAATACTTTGATCTAAGAAGATAATCATTCCTTAAATATCATATAATTCATTCTCAAATATATTATAAATTATCATCTAACCTATCTGATAGAATAGAGTTTATGAATTAGACAATCTCTTGAAGGACAAAAAATTCAAATTGTTAAAAATAAGTATCTTATGTTCATGCTCACAACACAAAGATGAAAGTAATCGATGACAACCAAGAAGGCAAACAAAATCTAACCAACTAAAAACTACTAGCAACTAATTAAGAGAACTAAAATAAATAAATCTGATCTAAACTAGAAAATAAAATAATCTAATACTAACTAAACTAAGAAAATTATCTAATACTAACACTAATAGAAACTAAAGAAAGAAATCAGAAATAAACAAGAAAATACCAAAAAAAGTAAACTAAAGTTAACAAAAACTAAACTAGAAATCAAACTCAAATAAATAAAATACATAATAAAATAGAAAATTTATGATTCTTAATAAATATGAGTCATCTTAGCAAATCAGATCAATTTTATTTGATAAATCAATATCCTTCATACAAAACATCCTCAAAAGATAACTTTTACAATCAATTAGATCAACAATCTGTCACAAAAATGATGTTTTCATCATTATTCAGGTTAAATACTTGGATTTTACATACAATATTAGAAGTTGTAATCATAAAAATATATTAAACATGACCCCTATCATGCAAATTTAAATACTAAGATTTTTCTTTCATGCAAAATAATCTTAGTGATAAACTATCATTATTTCTCAATTATGGCATACCTGTAAATGTCATGCAACTCCCACATTATCTAGGTAGAATATGGCTTCCACTAAGTGCTTGCTCAAAATGACTTTAAAAATAAAAAACAACCTCTTTTTTATATTAAAACTTCTCATTAACCACCTGAGCTTATGAATTTCCATTTGATTAGTCTCTAAACTCGAGGCATCTTATTTATCCAAAAGTTAAATTGTTTAGCAGGATTTCCAAATTAGCAATGACTAAATTTCCTACTAAAATTCCAACTACCATTCATGAATCAAGGAATGTAAAATCTCCATTTAATTTTAGACTGCCTATTTTGTTTCCCTTTGGATATCAAAACATCTAACATGTTTTTCGTTAAACTGGGTTGTCCAATTAAATTGTCAACTTGCCAAATTAAACTACCAATTCATCTACTTTCCATTTAAATCATTAATGCAATAAACTTTATAATTTTCCAATGTCAAGCACAACATTATTTCCAAATTTGTCAAAATAAAATAATCAACCCATGTATTAAGTCATCATGATAGTTAAGAATGTTTTGAATCAACCATTTACCCATATGAAATGTTTTAAAAATCATGACTTAAAATAAGTTTATAGTACCATGCCTTAATTTTTAAATAAACTTTATGATTTTCACCTTGGTTTAGTCTATGATTTTTTTTTTAAATCATATTATTTATCAATTTTTCACAAAGCCAAATATCTCTATGATATATGCAATTAAATAATGTCATTATTTTTCATTTGAGATAAATTGAATATTTGAATCATAGGAATGTTTATAACATTTTGAAAATCAATAATATCCCAAGATGATAATCAATACTGTGTATTTTCAAACTAAAACATTAATTTTCAAAATGCTATAATTTGACTATCAATCCATTTGCAACTAAAAATCAAGTATCTATTTGATCATGTGTGTGTGTGTGTGTGTGTGTGTGTGTGTGTGTGTAAATTTTATCCATTAGTCCACAAATGCTTTTCAAAGCCACTATAATGTAAACATGAATTCATAAATATGATAACTACCAAATTATTAAATTGAAATCATGAATATTCATAAATAACACTAATTGACTTGGGGTCCTCGATTGCAATTTTAGATGTCATGACTAGGTCATCACTAAGCATAAAAGTATATATTTCAAAAAAAATAGGGCTATGGAAAATTAGGCATAATAGGAGCATTGATGGATATCATGCCCCATCTCCTTATGAAGTTACTTAGATTTTTCTACTATATACATTAATTACATCTATCTTAACACCCTTGTTTAATGCTAGATCACAACATACATCTTACATTTCCTACTTATGCTTAGATATATTTGCATTTTTATGTTATGTTTATACATTATATTGGAATAGCATGCACATGCTCTGGCTAACACATTTTATAGAGCTACTTTTTTAGAGGGTACTTCTTACATAGGTTCCACAACTACCCTCAAAAGAGGGGGAATTCATATGGGTTTGTCACAAATATTAGACTCCTATTTTTTATTCATAGATAAATTTAAGCACATGGGCTCAGTTTCATATATCAAACATAAGGCAAATACATAACAAAATAAAGAATCAATAGTTAGTTCAGATCATACATAAATTAGACTAGGCAGTCATTAACACCCATATTGGAACACCAATGCCATAGGATGCTACTATCCACTACAAGGTGTTATTATCTAATAGCCCTAGCTTCAAGACAGCCTAGATCATTCATACTAGTATAATAGGTAAAGTATAAATTTTCATAGATACAATCACAAGTTTGGAAATTATGTTCAAATTTAGCTCAAATACATTCATTTTAACCTAGATTCATATTAGTTGCTTAAATTTGGGGGCATCATGTATGGCATGATAACTCATATATTCAAAATAGTTACATAGATTTAAGTATTACATACTTGATTCAAATTCAATATACTTAGATATCATATTGGGGGCATGTGCATGTCACATAGTTTCCATATTCTTAGCTTCAAACAAGTCGATCAGATGGAATGAAAAAAATCATGTCATTATATATATATTTTATACACTTGATAACACATTCCAAGTTGTCACCAGATTCATGCCTTACTCCATCTATAATGGTTAGCATTCTTGAGTGGCCTAGAGCTTCCTTATATACCCAAGTGGCCATGGAGTCATATACATAGTAAGACTATACTTAGTTATATATTTTTAGCACTTTATGTAGTACAGTTATAGATGCATCTACTTCACATAAGGGTAAATGATGGAGTCATGGACTATTTGATTTATTGATAAACCTACATGAGAGGGTTAGACACACTCAAAGTCTTATCCTAGTTATTTACAAAGATAAAGATCCATCGATCAGGGGTGGGCAATAATGGAGTCAAAAATGGATTGAGTTCTTGAGCAAACCATCAGCTTAGTTCAATCTATTTAATGATATAATCACTATGCACACTCACACATAGGTTGTCACCATATTCATGCATTGATTCTCATACCCAACAAGGTGTATGCATTCCTTTCATCTCTTATTATGCATGTTTACTTGATTATTTAATTTTGGCATAGTCTTTTACTTTTGATCATCTCTTCAGCAAGGATTGATTTTTGCATGGTTCATTGCAGTACATTGATTTGGATCATGTTCCACATACATAGACCTAGATTCACATACTCAAACTTATCTACACAGACTTCACTTCCAAAGTAAGTCTATGTATGCTTCTTTTTATTTCATACTAGTCATTTCACTTTGGTGCATTACTAGCATAAGAGGGGCAAATGTAATTAGCTAAATGTGGTAATTAGATACTAAGAGTGTAGTTTGAGTTAACCTATCCCTAGGCTAGTCATAGACCTATCTTTTAACATTAGACTTACATTTACATGCATTCAACAAATTATAGTCACCTATAGCCAATCCAAACATAGTCCCAAAACTATCATCTTAGACCCTAATCTATATTATTTAGTAGTCTACAAAGAGGACATTAGCACCACATTTGGGACACTACAACCACATGACATTAGTGTCCCCAATTGATTGTTACTATCCTTATCCCTAGCTCTTCCAAATGGATAGTTTTACAAATGTGTGCTCCTCCTAAGGTCATCCTAAGCTCATTTTCTTATCCAGACAAGCAACAAAACACTATAAATATAATTTTAATCTACCTCTATTCACTAGATGTAAAATAGATGCCAAAAAACTATTCAAATCAAAGACAAAGTTGACAAAAATTAAGGTATTTGATTCCTATTCTACCCTACTTATGCATACTATCATATAAATCAGCCCTAAGCCCAATTTTCAAGCATTTTATATCTTAAGCACATTCAAGGCATCCAAGGCCACTCTCATTCTATCATTCACTTGCACATACATTAAACACTATGTGGGAAAACTACATCAGGCTTGATCCCTCTTAAGAGTATTGGTATGTAGGAAACTCCTTACAAAATAGGGTGTTGAGGATGTCCAGTCCATCCTACTAACACATAAAATTATTGATCATGACATAATTACAAATAGGATTAGGTTTTGTACCTTGAATCAATTTTTCTAGGCACAACATAGAGCTCTACGTATTAGAGCAAAATTAAGGTTTTTTATCTCTATTCTACCCTACTTATGCATACTATCATATATAGTATCCCTAAGCCCAATTTTGAATAATTTCAAATCTCAAGCACATTCAAGGCATCCAAGGCCACTCTCATTATATCATTCAATTATTCATACATCAAACACTAGGTGGGAGAACTACATTGGGCTTGATCCCTCTTTGAAGTATTGGTATGTAGGCAACTATCAACATAGTGGAGTGTTGAGGATGTCTAGTCCATCCTAATAACACACACAAAACTATTACTCGTGTCATAATTATAAATACGATTATTTTTTTCACCTTGAATCAGGTTTTCTAAGAATAACACAGAGCTATAGGTTTCATGCATGTAATAACATGACATATAGACATAGACACATGTACTCTTATAAAATAAGAATAGTCCTACAAATGGGAAATTAGTGACACACTAAGGACACTACACATATAGGGCACTACTATCCATACTAGGCTCTACTATCCAGTGAGCAAACAAACACTAGAATCCTATTGATGACATAAACTACTACCTAGATCTCAACTTTTAGAACCTAGAACATCTGTGACAGTCATTTTTAGATAAATCTCTATTTATGCCTATTTATTACTATTATTATAAATTCAAAGAAAGTTAAAGTTCATAACAAATTATTACTTAATTATTATATATTTATTTGATTTATTTAGGCATCTCAACCCTTTAATCTAAACATAGGAATTTTGTTATAAATTTCTAAAAGGTTTAATCATAGACTATGTCACTCTTTTTTCACATTTTATTTTTTAAATCACTTCTTTGAACTTATATGAATGAAAAGGATAGATGAAATTATTATAGGATAAATAATGAATATTTTCTTTTAAAAACAAAATTGTAACTCCTACAGCATAAAATAGCTTGTTCATAAATCTTGAAGGAGACTAGTGTCATGATTAAGATATATCTCTTTTGAATCCATATTATTGATAAAGTCTCAAATTTTAATGGAAATAAAATGTATTTTATTTATAGTGATGCAAGGGACAAATAAAAATCCATAACTTACATAATCAAAAATAAGATAAGAAGTAGAAACAAGCATACCTATTTTAAATTAAGTTATGAAGTGTTTATCCTAAACTATGTCTTTTAGATAATCTAACATGACAACAAGTGGTGCCCTAGTTTTTTTTCCTCCCTCCAATGTGTATTTATTCTCCTTCTTTACCTAATCCTCATTTTTTCCTATCATGTAAACTCATGTTATGGTTTTCATTTACAACAACCATCATCTCTTTCTTGTAAAAGACAAGAAAATATTTATTCATTTTCTAGAAATAACCATATTTACATTTATAATGGAAAAATGAAACTCTTGAATACTTAGGAATTACATACGAGGAGAAGAGGATAGTCATTGATTTTTTAGCAGAAGTTTAAAATCTTTTAATTTACAAGAGGCATAAACAAAGAGTAATATCTACAAGTTTTTACCACTACATTAAATGCTGGTAAATTCCTATCAAAAGTGCATGATCTATGCACTACTTGGTCCTTCCATAAAAAACATAAATTCATGAATAATTAAAGATATTATCACTTGTCATGTTATGAATCCCAAATCCAACTAAACAAGAAAAAAATATCTGAGTTTACCACAATGTAATAAAGAGCTAATGGATTTGTAGTTAATTTTAAATCAATTTAAACCTACGTATTAACAAAATTAAACTATTATCTTCCCTAATTTTTGTCATTATAGGAACCAATGATGTTGTTCAATATTTGATCAATGAAAAATAATTAAAAGTACAATTACTACCAATAAAATAATTTTAAACATCATGTTGAAGAAAACCAAACATATCAATGTAGCAACAAACAAGGACAAAGAATCAAAAATTACTACTGACACAAAAATGTAAGTTAATATCAATAGCAATACAAGCTTCACTCAAGGGGTATTATATTTTGGGTTGAGGGTTTACAGTCAAGATTTGTGTTCTTTCTTGGCTCAGGTGAAGATTTTTTTTATATTAAAATAGAGACTATATCTCTATTTCAAAGCAATATCTTCTTCAAAGTTAATTATTTCAAGAATATGAAAAATATTTTCCAGTTGGTTACTCCATCTATATCAGACTAAATTTGAGGTATCATCAATCAGTTCATTAGCAATATAAATATTGAGTTAAATAGTAGGTGCAAGATCTATTATAATGATCATGTAGATAGAAAAAATATGATGAAATAAATATATGTAATCTATTAATCCCTATCAGGTTCACCAAATTTGTTGATAGTGAAAAATTTTGTGTCAATGAATCTACCTATTTTCTTATCATGAAGGTTGAAGTAGAATCATACTAATTTAATCATAAGGGAAAAATGGCTAAGATTTAGTCAAAAGATGTGCAAGGTGTATTTTAGTGGTCAAGTAAATAGATCTAAGAACATTTAATACTTAACCAAATTTTGGGAACTATTATATTTATTTCAAGTAACCAAACTATTCAGTTTAGAACTCTTAAATCATCAAATCAAATTATAACTATTGAAATATATATTAATTCATCAGTGTTAAACTCTTTATATTATTTATTGAAGTATATTTATTAGAGTTTTATATCATATGTTATTAATCATGTTTGATATAATAGAGCTTGTGGAAGAGGTAACATCTTAGATGATTAAATAATTTGATTGTAAATATCATTTTCAATCAATTGTTATTTACTTCTCACCTCCCAAAACTATGCCAAATGAAAGAAACAAGGAAAGTGAAAGAAATAAAAAAATGAAACTAAACAAGAAAATTGAAGAAATATTATAATTAGTTATAGAATACATGTTAAAATAGATTATAGAATTAGAGAAATACCTTAATACTACTTCAACAATTAGAATAAGATGAAAATATTAGATTAAGTTAGAAAGAAAGTCAACTATTTAACTATGAAAGTTGTTACACTAAATAACTAAAAAGAAACTAAAAAAATAGCACACTAAACTAAAATAAATATAGAGAGATCTAAAATGAAACAAAATGATTTTGTATACTCATTGATAAAACCAAATAAGAGATAACTCAAATTTTGAATAGAAAATGTAGAAATTTTATTGACAAATTGAAATTTATTGATTGATTACAATGATATTGAGAAAGGACAATCAAAACATAGAAAAAACTCAATAATATGTCATATAAATATGAATTATTCTTCATTATTTAAAAAATTATAAATAT
The DNA here is from genome assembly GCA_037957365.1 of Torreya grandis. NCBI lineage: Eukaryota > Viridiplantae > Streptophyta > Pinopsida > Cupressales > Taxaceae > Torreya > Torreya grandis. Next base: position 1,048,865 of record JARHVA010000924.1, read on the forward strand.
CTATACATATGACTACATTTTATGCAATCATCAAAGAATTAATAATCTTGAATAATCAATTTATAAATTGAATAATTAACCAATATATACATGTGTGTACCAAGCAAGTTACTTAGCTAACAAAGAATATGTTGTTAGATATTCCTACAAATGATATTCAATCTCAAAGATTTATACCATAAGAGAAAAGTGTAGTATGAAACTACATATTGAGAGCTCTTATACCTATAATTGTTTCTCTCCTTTAAACTATGTCCTCAAAGTATTTTTAAATCCTTTACTTTAAATTTAGTTATATTTTAAACTTATAAATAACTTTATCCTAACTTAATTAAATTTGATTAATTTTAATAAATTTAAATGATTTTTTATAATTTAACTTTATATAATAAGTTCATAAATTGAATTTATAATAAAAATTAAATAAGTTCATAAAGTGAACTTATAAGACTTAAGACTTAATACATTTATCAAAATTCAATTAAAGTGATATGAAAAGTTTGATTGATTTATTGTCTACTAAAATAAAGTAGAGCATGTTGTAAAATATCCATAGTCATTCTAAAAATAAGTAATTAGTTTGAAAACGTTCAGTATCATGACTCAAGAAAAATAGTTGTTCCTTTGTTCATCATTTGAATCCTCTCCATCAGAAACTAAGTCTATCAAGGGTACCTCATGCTTAGTTATATATTTATTATACTCAAGTGGTGACATTGGCATATCAATGTTATTCATTCCACTAGGTTCCCATTTAACTCCCAATTCATTCTCTTGAGAAAATGTGTTACCATAGGCTAGAATGATGAATCACTAGTGTTACCTTATAGATTAAAAATGGAACATTACTTGGCACAATTGGAATAGTATAAAGAGTGTTTTTGATATAAATAACAAGTGTTTGATTAGTTTTATGATAAATAAATTCAAGGTCTTGAGGCATAAATTCAACACTTTATATAGTCTCATCATTTTCAATGTACATTAGGTTAGATGAAGTACTTGGTGAGCCATGTCTAATTGCAAGTGAGTGAAAATTACCCCCTTGTATTACCTTATAAATTAATACCATTATCATCAAAGTGTAGGGATACTCAAGGGCCACAATTAAAAGGTTGTGTAGAGGAATTAGTAACTCTTCAACCGTAGAAAGGTCTAAATTTGTATTTTTTAGGTAATGTATTTTATTATCTTGTTGTTGGTTACCTCTAATCTGATCATTTCTTCCCAAGCTATGATATCTATGAATCTAACTAAACATTTACCTCTGTATTGAAAATGACAAACATTTAAAATAGTATATCTCAATTTTTTACAGTCAAAACATTGTCTTTATCATTATGAAAATATATGTTTTTTTAAAAAATTTTGAACTAATGTTTGAAAATTATTTAAATCATTACCTCAATATCAAAGAGAAAACAATATGAATACAACTATAATAATATTTTAAAACTGCCTCAAAAATTTGTGTTATATAATTTTGACCTGAAACCAAAGATTCATTCACAACTTCCTTAAACCATTTTATCATAATAATATTATATATTTTCATAGAATATTTGAACAAAATAAAACCAATTATATAAATTTACTCAATAAACTAAATATAATCAACATATCATTATGTTTTAACCATTTAGGACTTAGTGAATGCAAATCCTATGTTGTTAAAGGGCTAATTATAACAATAACTTAGAATGAAAACTAAAAATAACTGATTTGAGAAACCTTTCCCAAAATAAAAATAATAGAGAGAAAGAGAACTTATCTAGAATCAAACAGGTATTTATGTGGCTCAAGAGGCTAAAATAGACTAGAAAAGTAAGCAGACACCTTTCGTTCTATGTCTCTAGCTAAAATATGACATCAAACAATAGTGCCCTTATATGGAAAGTAGTGCCATGTGGTGTTAGTGTCAAATTATGGCACTTGTGTCCCTCTTAGAAGAACTATCTAAAACTTTCAAGGGAGCTACAAGAGGTTTGGGGGGACCTATAGGTGATTTTATATCTTCCAAAAGCTCATTTGTCTCACTATTTTAGATGAATACCTTCCAAAACCCTAATGAGTACCTACACACATGAAATAATAATAGGATCAAATGCAAAATAAAGGGAAAAAATTAGGTTGTGGGATATTACAATCACACAGAATAGAAACCCTATTATCCTAGTCATTTCCTAAATTAACCCCAATGCTACAGGTCTTAGATCGCATGTAGTTCTCCCTTAGTGAACATGCATAATCAATACACATGGTATGCGTGAATGAATTTTTCTTATGCCCTTCTTTGATCAAGCATGTAATGTATAAATGTGATAACTGAGTAGTATGTAGAGTATTGAGTTGTACTATTAATTGATTTTATGTAATTATGTGCCAAAATAGTAAGTGCTAGATGTAAAATGCCTTGTGAGGATATTTATATATAAGGAACTTTTATTTGAATATAAGACCTTGTTTCATGGCTGACAAGTCATAAAAGAGGGATAAAAAACATAAGAGAAGGCTCAAGGTAGGGTTATGACCTAAACATAGGAGAAAATGACTATCAAATACTAGATCCATAATTAGACACTAGAGCCACATGGCACTACTATCCTAAAAATGGCATTAGTGTCTTGAGGCCTAAAAATAGACTTAAGACCAAGCATGACAAGCTAGGGGGCCCTGTGACTAGGAAGAGGTGACTTAGGGCCAATAAAGGTGTAATAAATATGGAAGATAAGACATAAGAAAGATCAAAAGACCTACAATGACCATATGAACAAAGGTTATATTCATCACTAATACTTTCATGTGAAAGAGAAACAAAAGGCATAATACTTGTGGTCATTTGACCAAATTAGGGTGTATACATTTGCCCCCCTTTTATTCTAGTAATATAATGAAATGAAATAACTAGAGTCAAATAAAAAGAGGAACACATACCTATACTTACCTATGTAGATGTGTTCTAGACTCGGCTCTCTTTTTGTCTAAATAAGTGGATAGGAGCTATAATTAAATATATGAAGAGGAACTACATAATGTGGATGTCTTTTGTATTGAATATGAATAGTGAACTAAATAATTAGGAATAAAAACCTATTTTTCCCCCACCTTGATATCTAGACTAAATATGAGTATGTAAATTGAACATGTGAGAGATAAGGCTTGTTTACCCCCACTCTGATATCTAAACTAATTATGAGTATGTAAAATGAATGTGTGGAGAGATAAGGATTGCTTTCCCCCACTATGATATCTAAATTAAATCTAAGTATGTAAACTCAATGTGTGGAGAAATAAGACCTATTTTCCCCCACTCTAATGCGTATATTAAATCTAAGTATGTAAATTGGGTCTAGTGGAAGGATATAGATCAATCATTATTTATGGTCATGTGACCCAAACTAGTGAAAACCTAGTGACATCTTGGTGATGATCTTAGTGTAACCTAGTAATCTAAAAATAAAGATCTAGGATGTGTGATATGCATCATGCCCCTAATATTTATATGTGAGTAATGTAGTTATGTATCTGAACATATATATCTAAGTAAACCAATATATCTAAATGAACTTGTATATCAATTTGAACCTATATACCTGAAGGAAATTGTATATCTAAATACTTGTATCTTAGTAGAACTATATATCAGAATATTTGTATCTAAGTATACTTATGTGTCTAAATATTTGTATCTGAGTGGACTTGTGTGTCTAAATATATATATATATATATATATATATATATATATATATATATATATATATATATATATCTAAGTGAACTCATGTCTCTAAATATTTGTATTTGAGTATACCCATGTGTCTAAATATTTGTATTTGAGTGGACCTATGTGTCTTAATATTTGTATTTAAGTGAACCTATGCATCTAAATCTATATATCTAAAGTATTCCATGTGTATTTCCCCCCCTTTGGTGAGAGATCTGATACTGAGTTGAGGATGCCTAACCAAAATTGGTAATGATTGAATGTGTTGGTGTTAGTTAGAAAGTGTGATTTTATTTTAAGTTTGAATAGTTTATTTATTATGATAGAGTTGATTGTTGAAATTGGTAATGGGATAAACATTTTGTCTATATTGAGTTTATTATATTAGTATCATTTTTTTAATTTTATAGAGTTAAATTTGATCAATATATTGGTTTAACCAATATAGGTCAAGTAATATTGAGTTCAAGTTCTACATGAAAGAAACATCTCACAAATTAGAGTTACAATTTATAGATATTGTGTTGGCAAGAACTTGGTACTAGTTGGTGAAATTAACATGCAAGGTCAACCTTAATAAGGTGGAATTTGATAATTGTGACTTAAATAGGTTATTTTATTAGTTTGGACATTTATTTAAATCATTTAAATTGACATATATTGTTTGACTAAGCTATAAAATATACCAAGGAGACAAGGAATGACTTTAACCTTATATGAGGAGGTGGAGGTGCTTATCCAGGTTGGAGAGGCAGTTACCTTAGTAAAGAGCCTATACTTTTCCCTATTGTTTTCAATTTTAGTGCATTTTTCACTATTTTTATTGTAAATATTGTAGTTTAGGGCCTAATTTTATAAATGTGTCACTTATGTCCTAATATTAGTGCTACTATATAGGACCTAGTTTATGATGCTTATTATTTCTGCCTAGTTTTTTATTATTGTTATTGTCTATTGGTATTATATTTTGTGTCTTATATTTTCTAGAGATCATAGGGATCAAACTATAGTTTTAAAATGACAACCAATTAAGTTCTTTACTACAGAGTCTAAACACCTAGCCAATAGTAGTGTATCACACAAAGTTTTACTTTCAGAGTCTACTTCTACACCAACACATCATGAGTAGTATATTCATTGGTTCACCATGCCATCTAGGTTCAAATAGTGCATACCATAGTCACATTATCTACACATAGATATCCTATGAAACACCAATAAAACCTATACAAACAAATAACATTCCTAGGCCACTACACATGCCTATTTAAATATTTGTAAATATATTACAAAATCATTAGCTTTACTTAAATAAATACCATATACCAATATCAAAATTTAACACAATCAAAATAATTAAACACATGTAAACATGCACAATATAACTAGATCAAAATACTAATATACATTATATCAGTATAACAAAGAACATATATATATATATATATATATGTGTGTGTATATATATATATATATATAACTCAAAACATAGTTTTAATACAAATATAGTGTATAACTCAATAATACAGATATTCATTCTCACTCTCAAACATATCCATAATAAAATTGAATCCCCCACTATCCCTCTATGACCTTAATTGACGACTGTGTCTACTCTCTCTCATAATACATGCCCAACTCAACCAAAAACTCTACATACTCTCATTATATATGCATGTAATCATACACTATCTAGATACTATCCTTACCTAGAGAATTAGGTGTAGGCATGGATCTTCTCTACAACTCTATGCATGACTCATCCCTACCCACAACTACTCATCTATAAACCATAGTAGCTATAAAATATTAATCAAACAAAAGGGCATGAGAAACAACAACATCAGTGGATCTCTCCACTAATCCATCATCTACAACATCATCACAAATATGCCATATCAGTACATAAAGAATAAACTCAATGGTAGTCTCCCAAAACTCATCATCACTTGAACCTATATATACCCATGTAATTCATTAGATTCCTAACAAAGTAAATCATTAACCAAATAAATATTAAGTACAAACATAAAATAATAACTTACCATCTATTTCCATGATGGGATCTACATCTAATACATCCTCTATGATAATCCCACCTCTCAAAAATAGAGGTGACCATCTATGATTTCTCCACTAGTCTATATAGGCATCATTGACTCCTACATCATCCATATCTAGTATGTTAATCATTGGAACCTAATATATCAATGGGATTAGGGCTAACTCTACATACCATATTATAGGCTTACTACATGGCCTCATTAGAGCTTAAGAAATCCTCAACCACATGACTGGCACTAGGGGCACATCCTGAACACCACTAAACTATCATTTCACACACATACTAGAACCTCGCATATGAATTAACCCCATGGTTAAGAAACTAATATCTCACTCAAATATATCTTAGTTGAGCACCATCCTTAGGCCATCCCTCATAGCCCTTGTAAGGCCTCTAGATAATGTATCTGGCTATTAAACTATCAGGCACATGTTGACACTACATCATGTTCCTACTAGGTATGTGGGTCATCCTAGTCCACCTCTCTATAAATGATTATAGGTGGGCCCAATTGACTCATAGAGGTAAAACTAGCCTACTCACTACTATATACTCGTATGCCCAATAATGTAATAATGTGGAAGATATAGGACCTCCACCACATATCTCTTAATGTAAATGGTACAAATCTCAGTATAGGTAGGATAACATAGTATGACCCCACAAGTATATAGTACCATGTTCCTCTATGTCCTAAACTATTTCATGCATCATGTAAGAGGTCAATACCTCACTCCATATACTAATTCAAAATAAGCTAATAAAATCAATAAGAACTTATAAAGATGTGTAACATCATCCATGATAATCAATGATAGTAATATATCATTGTGGATCCCTATATGATAAATCCCTATGGCCATAGTAGGAAAATACCTAGTAGCTCAATATATAGCTTGATCATAGTATCTTATTGTAATATGAATCTCTACCTAGTAATAGGTAGTCATCGGATACTTTACACATTGTCCAAGGTGACAATCATTTCCTTAGTAGGTAATTAGAACATGCAAGTATTTGCACCCCACCTATCACATAGTGTAGTCATCTTATGTTTATCCCAGGGCATAAAATCTAGGGATGCCACATGAATTAGACATTCTCTCTAACACGGACATATCATCATCTAATAGGGGTAAACCCCATAAAGTATTCAATATTGAATCATTCTAAAACTCTCTCATATGCACATCAACTAAAAACATACAAATATTTGTATTTGAGTAGACTTGTGTCTATATATATATATAATTGAACTCATGTCTCTAAATATTTTTATTTAAGTATACCCATGTGTTTAAATATTTGTATTTGAGTGGACCTATGTGTCTAAATATTTGTATTTAAGTAAACCTATGCATCTAAATCTCTATATCTGAAGTAGTCTGTGTGTATTCCCCCCCCCCTTTGGTGAGAGATCTGATACTGAGTTAAGGATGCCTAACCAAAATTGGTAATGATTGAATAGGTTGGTGTTAGTTATAAAGTGTGATTTTGTTTTAATCTTGAATAGTTTATTTATTATGATAGAGTTGATTGCTGAAATTGGTAATGGGATAAACATTTTGTCTATAGTGATTTTATTATATTAGTATCATTTTTTTAATTTTATAGATTTTAATGTGATCAATATATTGGCTTAACCAATATAGGTCAAGTAATATTGAGTTCAATTTCTACATAAAAGAAACGTCTCACAAATCGGAGTTATCATTTCTAGATATTGTGTTGGCAAGAACTTGGTACTAATTGGTGAAATTAACATGCAAGGTCAACCTTAATAATGTGTAATTTGATAAATGTGAATTAAAAAGGTTATTTTATTAGTTTGGCCATTTATTTAAATAATTTTAAATGACAGAATTGTTTGTCTAAGCTAGAAAATATACCAAGGAGACAAGGAATGACTTTAACCTGATATGAGGAGGTGGAGGTGCTTATCCAGGTTGGAGAGGCAACTACCTTAGTAAAGAGCCTATAATTTTCCCTATTGTTTTATATTTTCGTGAATTTTTCACTATTTTTATTTTAAATATTGTAGTTTATGGCCTAATTTTATAAATGTGTCACTTATGTCCTAATATTGGTGCTACTATATAGGACCTAGTTTGTGATGCTTATTATTTTTGCCTAGTTATTTATTATTGTTATTATATATTGGTCTTATATTTTGTGTCTTATATTTTCTAGAGATCATAGGGATCAAACTATAGTTTTAAAATGACAACCAATCAAATTCTTTACTATAGAATCTAAACACCTATCCAATAGTAGTGTATCACACAAACTTTTACTTTAAGAGTCTACTTCTACACTAACACATCATGAGTAGTATATTCATTGGTTCACCATGCCATCTAGGTTCAAATAGTGCATACCATAGTCACATTATATACACATATATATCCTATGAAACACCAATAAAACCTAAACAAACAAATAACATTCCTAGGCCACTACACATGCCTATTTAAATATTTGTAAATAGATTAAAAAATCATTAACTTTACTTAAATAAATACCATATACCAATATAAAAATTTAACACAATCAAAATAATTAAAAACATGTAAACATGCACAATATAACTAGATAAAAATATCAATATACATTATATCAATATAACAAAGAATGTGTGTGTGTGTGTGTGTGTGTGTGTGTGTGTGTGTGTGTGTGTGTGTGTGTGTGTGTGTGTGTGTGTGTGTGTGTGTGTGTGTGTGTGTGTGTGTGTGTGTGTGTGTGTGTGTGTGTGTGTGTGTGTGTGTGTGTGTGTGTGTGTGTGTGTGTGTGTGTGTGTGTGTGTGTGTGTCTATATGTGTGTATATATATATGTATATATATATGTATATATATATATATATATACATACATACATATATATATACACATATACATATATATATATACATTTATATATACATACATTCATAGATATATATATATATATATATATATATATAAATAAATATAACTCAAAACATAGTTTTAATACAAATATAGTGTATAACTCAATAATATAGATATGGTATCTAGGACTAGCCCCTTCATTCTCACTCTCAAACAAATTCATACTAAAATTGGATCCTCCACTATCCCTCTATGACCTTAATCGATGATTGTGTCCACTCTCTCTCACAATACATGCCAAACTCAACCAAACATTCTACATACTCTGATTATATACGCATGTAATCATACACTATCTAGATACTATCCTTACCTAGAGAATTAGGTGTAGGCATGGATCGTCTCTACAACTTTATGCATGACTCATCCCTACCCACAACTACTCATCTATAAACCACAGTAACTATCACATATTAATCAAACAAACGGGCATGAGAAACAACAACATCAGTGGATATCTCCACTAATCTATCATCCACAACATCATCAAGAATATGCCATATCAATACATAAGAATAAAATCAATGGTAGTCTCCCAAAACTCATCATCACTTGAACCTATATATACCCATGTAATTCATTAGATTCCTAATCGAGTAAATCATTAACCAAATAAATATTAAGTACAAACATAAAATAATAACTTACCATCTATTTCCATGATGGGATCTACATCTAATACATCCTCTATGATAATCCCACCTCTCAAAAATAGAGGTGACCATCTATGATTTCTCCACTAGTCTATATAGGCATCATTGACTCCTACATCATCCATATCTAGTATGTTAATCATTGGATCCTAATATATCAATGGGATTAGGGCTAACTCTACATACCATATTATAGGCTTACTACATGGCCTCATTAGAGCTTAAGAGATCCTCAACCACATGATTGGCATTAGGGGCACATCCTGAACACCACTAAACTATTATTTCACAAACATACTAGAACCTCTCATATAAATTAACCCTGTGGTTATGAAACTAATATCTCACTCAAATATATATTAGATGAGCACCATCCTTAGGCCATCCCTCATAGCCCTTGTAGGGCCTCTAGATAATGTATCTGGATGTTAAACTATTAGGCACATGTTGACACTACATCATGTTCCTGCTATGTATGTGGATCGTCCTTGTCCACCTCTCTATAAATGATTATAGGTTGGCCCAATCACCTCATAGAGGTAAAACTAGCCCACTCACTACTATATACTCATATGCCCAATAGTGTAATAATGTGGAAGATATAGTACCTCCACCACATATCTCTTATGTTAAATGGTACAAATCTCAGTATAGGTAGGATAGCATAGTATGACCCCACAAGTATATAGTACCATGTTCCTCTATGTCCTAAACTATTTCATGCATCATGTAAGAGGTTGATAGCTCACTCCCATATACTACTTCAAAAGAAGCTAATAAAATCAATAAGAACTTATACAGATGTGTAACATCATCCATGATAATCAATGATAGTAATATATCATTATGGATCCCTATATGATAAATCCCTATGGCCATAGTAGAAAAATACCTAGTAGCTCAATATATAGCTTGATCATAGTATCTTATTTTAATATGAATCTCTACCTAGTAATAGGTAGTCATAGGATACTATACACATCATCCAAGGTGACAATCATTTCCTTAGTAGGTAACTAGAACATGCAAGTATTTGCACCCCACCTATCACATAGTGTAGTCATCTTATGTTTATCCCAGGGCATAAAATCTAGGGATGCCACATGAATTAGACATGCTCTCTAACATGGACATATCATCATCTAATAGGGGAAAACTCCATAAATTATTCATCATCTAATCATTATAAAACTCTCTCATATGCACATCAACTAAAAACATACAAATATTTGTATCTGAGTAGACTTGTGTGTCTATATATATATATATATATATATATATATATATATATATATATATATATATATATATATATATATATATATATATATATATATATATATATATATATATATATAACTGAACTCATTTCTCTAAATATTTGTATTTAAGTATACCCATGTGTTTAAATATTTGTATTTGAGTGGACCTATGTGTCTAAATATTTGTATTTAAGTAAACCTATGCATCTAAATCTCTATATCTGAAGTAGTCTGTGTGTATTTCCCCCCCGCCCCCCCTTTTTTTGAGAGATCTGATACTGAGTTAAGGATGCCTAACCAAAATTGGTAATGATTGAATAGGTTGGTGTTAGTTATAAAGTGTGATTTTGTTTTAATTTTGAATAGTTTATTTATTATGATAGAGTTGATTGCTGAAATTGGTAATGGGATAAACATTTTGTCTATATTGATTTTATTATATTAGTATCATTTTTTTAATTTTATAGATTTAAATGTGATCAATATATTGGCTTAACCAATATAGGTCAAGTAATATTGAGTTCAATTTCTACATAAAAGAAACGTCTCACAAATCAGAGTTACCGTTTCTAGATATTGTGTTGGCAAGATCTTGGTACTAATTGGTGAAATTAACATGCAAGGTCAACCTTAATAATGTGTAATTTAATAAATATGAATTAAAAAGGTTATTTTATTAGTTTGGCCATTTATTTAAATCATTTTAAATGACATATATTGTTTGTCTAAGCTAGAAAATATACCAAGGAGACAAGGAATGACTTTAACCTGATATGAGGAGGTGGAGGTGCTTATCTAGGTTGGAGAGGCAAATACCTTAGTAAAGAGCCTATAATTTTCCCTATTGTTTTCAATTTTAGTGCATTTTTCACTATTTTTATTGTAAATATTATAGTTTAGGGCCTACTTTTATAAATGTGTCACTTATGTCCTAATATTGGTGCTACTATATAGGACCTAGTTTGTGATGCTTATTATTTCTGCCTAGTTATTTATTATTGTTATTATCTATTGGTCTTATATTTTGTGTCTTATATTTTCTAGAGATCATAGGGATCAAACTATAGTTTTAACATAACAACCAATCAATTTCTTTACTATAGAGTCTAAACACCTATCCAATAGTAGTGTATCACACAAACTTTTACTTTAAGAGTCTACTTCTACACTAACACATCATGAGTAGTATATTCATTGGTTCACCATGCCATCTAGGTTCAAATAGTGCATACCATAGTCACATTATATACACATATATATCCTATGAAACACCAATAAAACCTAAACAAACAAATAACATTCCTAGGCCACTACACATGCCTATTTAAATATTTGTAAATAGATTAAAAAATCATTAACTTTACTTAAATAAATACCATATACCAATATAAAAATTTAACACAATCAAAATAATTAAAAACATGTAAACATGCACAATATAACTAGATAAAAATACCAATATACATTATATCAATATAACAAAGAATGTGTGTGTGTGTGTGTGTGTGTGTGTGTGTGTGTGTGTGTGTGTGTGTGTGTGTGTGTGTGTGTGTGTGTGTGTGTGTGTGTGTGTGTATCTAAATATATATATATATACATACATATATATATATACATATATATATATATTATATATATATATATATATGTATGTATACATATATTTAAATATATATATATATACATACATACATACATATACATATATATATATATATATAACTCAAAACATAGTTTTAATACAAATATAGTGTATAACTCAACAATATAGATATGGTCTCTAGAACTAGCCCCTTCATTCTCACTCTCAAACATATCCATACTAAAATTGGATCCTCCACTATCTCTCTATGACCTTATATAATAAAGAATGTGTGTGTTGTGTGTGTGTGTGTGTGTGTGTGTGTGTGTGTGTGTGTGTGTGTGTGTGTGTGTGTGTGTGTGTGTGTGTGTGTGTGTGTGTGTGTGTGTGTGTGTGTGTGTGTGTGTGTGTGTGTGTGTGTGTATCTAAATATATATATATACATACATATATATATATATACATATATATATATTATATATATATCTATATATATATCTATATATATATATATGTATGTATGTATGTATATATAGATATATATATATATATATATATATATATACATACATACATACATACATATATATATATATATATATAACTCAAAACATAGTTTTAATACAAATATAGTGTATAACTCAATAATATAGATATGGTATCTAGGACTAGCCCCTTCATTCTCACTCTCAAACAAATTCATACTAAAATTGGATCCTCCACTATCCCTCTATGACCTTAATCGATGATTGTGTCCACTCTCTCTCACAATACATGCCAAACTCAACCAAACATTCTACATACTCTGATTATATATGCATGTAATCATACACTATCTAGATACTATCCTTACCTAGAGAATTAGGTGTAGGCATGGATCGTCTCTACAACTTTATGCATGACTCATCCCTACCCACAACTACTCATCTATAAACCACAGTAACTATCACATATTAATCAAACAAACGGGCATGAGAAACAACAACATCAGTGGATCTCTCCACTAATCTATCATCCACAACATCATCAAGAATATTCCATATCAATACATAAGAATAAAATCAATGGTAGTCTCCCAAAACTCATCATCACTTGAACCTATATATACCCATGTAATTCATTAGATTCCTAATCGAGTAAATCATTAACCAAATAAATATTAAGTACAAACATAAAATAATAACTTACCATCTATTTCCATGATGGGATCTACATCTAATACATCCTCTATGATAATCCCACCTCTCAAAAATAGAGGTGACCATCTATGATTTCTCCACCAATCTATATAGGCATCATTGACTCCTACATCATCCATATCTAGTATGTTAATCATTGGATCCTAATATATCAATGGAATTAGGGATAACTCTACAAACCATATTATAGGCTTACTACATGGCCTCATTAGAGCTTAAGAAATCCTCAACCACATGATTGGCACTAGGGGCACATCTTGAACACCACTAAACTATTATTTCACAAACATACTAGAACCTCTCATATAAATTAACCCCATGGTTACGAAACTAATATCTCACTCAAATCTATCTTAGATGAGCACCATCCTTAGGCCATCCCTCATAGCCCTTGTAGGGCCTCTAGATAATGTATCTGGATGTTAAACTATCAGGCACATGTTGACACTATATCATGTTCCTGCTAAGTATGTGGATCATCCTCATCCACCTCTCTATAAATGATTATAGGTTGGCCCAATCACCTCATAGAGTCAAAACTAGCCTACTCACTACTATATACTCATATGCCCAATAGTGTAATAATGTGGAAGATATAGTACCTCCACCACATATCTCTTATGTTAAATGGTACAAATCTCAGTATAGGTAAGATAGCATAGTATGACCCCAAAAGTATATAGTACCATGTTCCTCTATGTCCTACACTATTTCATGCATCATGTAAGAGGTTGATACCTCACTCGCATCTACTACTTTAAAAGAAGCTAATAAAATCAATAAGAACTTATACATATGTGTAACATCATCCATGATAATCAATGATAGTAATATATCATTGTGGATCCCTATATGATCGAGCTATATATTAGCTCAATATATAGCTCGATCATAGTATCTTATTTTAATATTAATCTCTACCTAGTAATAGGTAGTCATAGGATAATATACACATCCTCCAAGGTGAGTCATTTCCTTAGTAGGTAACTAGAACATGCAAGTATCTACACCCCACCTCTCACATAGTGTAGTCATCTTATGTTTATCCCAGGGCATAAAATCTAGGGATTATAGATGAATTATACATGCTCTCTAACATGGCCATATCAGCATCAAGTAGGGTGAAACCCCATAAAGTATTCATCATCCAACCATTCTAAAACTCTCTCATATGCACATCAACCTAAAAACATACAAATATTTGTATCTGAGTGGACTTGTGTGTCTAAATATATATATCTAAGTGAACTCATGTCTCTAAATATTTGTATTTTAGTATACACATGTGTCTAAATATTTGTATTTGAGTTGACCTATGTGTCTGAATATTTGTATTTAAGTGAACCTATGCATCTAAATCTCTATATCTAAACTAGTCTGTCTGTATTTCCCCCCCTTTAGTGAGAGATTTGATACTAAGTTGAGGATTCCTAACCAAAATTGGTAATGATTTAATTTGTTGGTGTTATTTAGAAAGTGTTATGTTATTTTAAGTTTGAATAGTTTTTTTATTATGATAGAGTTGATTGCTGAAATTGGTAATGGGATAAACATTTTGTCTATATTGAGTTTATTATATTAATATCATTTTTTTAATTTTATAGAGTTAAATGTGATAAATATATTGGTTTAACCAATATATGTCAAGTAATATTTAGTTCAATTTCTACATTAAAGAAACATCTCACAAATCAAAGTTACAGTTTCTAGATATTATGTATACAAGAACTTGGTACTAGTTGGAGAAATTAGCATGCAAGGTCAACCTTAATAAGGTGGAATTTTATAAATGTGACCTAAATATGTTATTTTATTATTTTGGCCATATATTTAAATCATTTCAATTGATATATATTGTTTGTCTAAGCTAGAAAATATACCAAGGAGACAACGAATGACTTTAACCTGATATGAGGAGGTGGAGGTGCTTATCCAGGTTGGAGACATAGTGACCTTAGTAAAGATCCTATAATTTTCCCTATTGTTTTCAATTTTAGTGCATTTCTCACTATTTTTATTGTAAATCTTATAGTTTAGGGTCTAATTTTATAAATGTGTCACTTATGTCCTGATATTGGTGCTACTATATAGGACCTAGTTTGTGATGCTTATTATTTCTACCTAGTTTTTTTATTATTGTTATTGTTTATAGGTCTTATATTTTGTGTCTTATATTTTATAGAGATCATAGGGATCAAACTATAGTTTTAACATGAAAACCAATCAAGTTCTTTACTATAGAGTCTAAACACCTAGCCAATAGTAGTGTATCATACAAAGTTTTATTTTCAAAGTCTACTTCTACACCGACACATTCATTGGATCACCATGCCATATAGGTTAAAATAGTGCATACCATAGTCACATTATCTACACATATATATCCTATGAAACACCAATAAAACCTATACAAACAAATAACATTCCTAGGCCACTACACATGGCTATTTAAATATTTGGAAATAGATTACAAAATCATTAAATTTACTTAAATAAATACCATTTACCAATATAAAAATTTAACACAATCAAATTAATTAAACACATGTAAACATGCACAATATAACTAGATCAAAATACCAATATACATTATATCAATATAATAAAGAACACACACACACACACACAAAAATATATATATATATATATATATATATATATATATATATATATATATATATATATATATATATATATATATATATATATATATATATATATATATATATATATTACTCAAAACACAGCTTTAATACAAATATAGTGTATAACTCAATAATACAGATATGGTCTCTTGGACTAGCCCCCTCATTCTCACTCTCAAACATATCCATACTAAAATTGGATCCCCCACTATCCCTCTATGACCTTAATTGATGGCTGTGTCTACCCTCTCTCACAATACATGCCCAACTCAACCAAACACTCTACATACTCTCATTATATATGCACGTAATCATACACTATCTAGATATTATCCTTACCTAGAGAATTAGGTGTAGGCATGGATCATCTCTACAACTCTATATCCATGATGGGACTTACATCTAATACATCCTCTACAATAATCCCAACTCTCAAAAATAGAGGTGACCATCTATGATTTCTCCACTAGTCTATATAGGCATCAATGGCTCCTACATAATCCACATCTGTTATGTCAATAATTGGATCCTAATATATCAATGGAATTGGGGATAACTCTACATACCATATTATAGGCTTACTACATGGCCTCATTAGCGCTTAAGAAATCCTCAACCACATGACTGGCACTAGGGGCACATCCTGAACACCACTAAACTATCATTTCACACACATACTAGACCCTCTCTGGTTATGAAACTAATATCTCACTCAAATATATCTCAGTTGAGCACCATTCGTAGGCCATCCCTCATTGCCCTTGTAGGGCCTCTAGATAATGTATCTGGCTATTAAACTATCAGGCACATGTTGACACTACATCATGTTCCTACTAGGTATGTGGGTCATCCTAGTCCACCTCTCTATAAATGATTATAGGTGGGCCCAATTGCCTCATAGAGGCAAAACTAGCCTACTCACTACTATATACTCATATGCCCAATGGTGTAATAATGTGGAAGAGATAGTACCTCCACCACATATCTCTTAATGTAAATGGTACAAATCTCAATATAGGTACGATAGCATATTATGACCCCAAAAGTATATAGTACCATGTTCCTCTATGTCCTAAACTATTTCATGCATCATGTAAGAGGTCGATACCTCACTCCCATATACTAATTCAAAATAAGCTAATAAAATTAGTAAGAACTTATACAGATGTGTAACATCATCCATGATAATCAATGATAGTAATATATCATTGTGGATCCCTATATGATAAATCCCTATGGCCATAGTAGAAAAATACCTAGTAGCTCAATATATAGCTCAATCATAGTATCTTATTGTAATATGAATCTCTACCTAGTAATAGGGAGTCATAGGATACTATACACATCCTCCAAGGTGACAGTCATTTCCTTAATAGGTAACTACAACATGCATTTGCAGCCCACCTATCACATAGTGTATTCATATTATGTTTATCCCAGGGTATAAAATCTAGGGATGCCACAGGAATCAAACCTGCTCTCTAACATGGCCATATTAGCATCTAGTAGGGGCAAACCCCATAAAGTATTTATCATCCAACCATTCTAAAACTCTCTCATATGCACATCAACCTAAAAACATACAAATATTTATATCTAAGTGGACTTGTATGTCTAAATATATATATCTAAGTGAACTCGTGTCTCTAAATATTTGTATTTGAGTATACCCATGTGTCTAAATATTTGTATTTGAGTGGACCTATGTGTCTGAATATTTGTATATAAGTGAACCTATGCATCTAAATCTCTATATCTAAAGTAGTTTGTGTGTATTTCCCTAGCTTTGGTGAGAGATCTGATATTGAGTTGAGGATGCCTAACCAAAATTGGTAATGAATGAATGTGTTGGTGTTAGTTAGAAAGTGTGATTTTATTTTAAGTTTGAATAGTTTATTTATTATGATAGAGTTGATTGCTGAAATTGGTAAAGGGATAAACATTTTGTCTATATTGATTTTACTATATTACTATCATTTTTTTAATTTTATAGAGTTAAATGTGATCAATATATTTGTTTAACCAATATAGGTCAAGTAATATTGAGTTCAAGTTCTACATGAAAGAAACATCTCACAAATTAGAGTTATAGTTTCTAGATATTGTGTTGGCAAGAACTTGGTACTAGTTGGTGAAATTAGCATGCAAGGTCAACCTTAATAAGGTGGAATTTGATAAATGTGACTTAAATAGGTTATTTTATTAGTTTTTCCATTTATCTAAATCATTTCAATTGATAGATATTGTTTGTCTAAGCTAGAAAATATACCAAGGAGACAAGGAATGAATTTAACCTGATATGAGGAGGTGGAGGTGCTTATCCAGGTTGGAGAGGCAGTTACCTTAGTAAAGAGCCTATAATTTTCCCTATTATTTTCAATTCTAGTGAATTTTTCACTATTTTTATTTTAAATATTGTAGTTTAGGGCCTATTTTTATAAATGTGTCACTTATGTCCTAATATTGGTGCTACTATATAAGACCTAGTTTGTGATGCTTATTATTTTTGCCTAGTTTTTTTATTATTGTTATTGTCTATTGATCTTATATTTTGTGTTTTTAATGTTAGATAAAGTTGTATGTTTTTAGGTTGATGTGCATATGAGAGAGTTTTAGAATGGTTGGAGTATGAATACTTTATGGGGTTTTCCCCTATTATATGTTGATATAGCCATGTTTCAAAGTAGGTTTAATTCATGTGGCATCCCTAGATTTTATGCCCTGGGATAAACATAAGATGACTACACTATGTGATATGTGGGGTGTAGATGCTTGCATGTTCTAGTTACCTACTAAGGAAATGACTGTCACCTTGGAAGATGTGTATAGTATCCTATGACTATTTATTACTAGGTAGAGATTCATATTACAATAAGATACTATGATCGAGCTATATATTGAGCTACTAGGTATTTTTATACTATGGCCATAGGGATTTATCATATAGGGATCCACAATGATATATTACTATCATTGATTATTGTGGATGATGTTACACATCTGTATAAGTTCTTATTCATTTTATTAGATTCTTTTGAAGTAGTAGATGGGAGTGAGGTATCGACCTCCTAAATGATGCATGAAATAGTTTAGGACATAGAGGAACATGGTACTAAATACTTGTGGCGTAATACTATGCTATCCTACCTATACTGAGATTTGTACCATTTAACAGAAGAGATATGTGGTGGAGGTATTATATCTTCCACATTATTACAACATTGGGCATATGAGTATATAGTAATGAGTAGACTAGTTTTACCTCTATGAGATGATTGGCCCCACCTATAATCATTTATATAGAGGTGGACTAGGATGACCCACGTACCTAGTAAGAACATGATGTAGTGTCAATATGTGCCTGATAGTTTAATAGCTAGATACATTATCTAGAGGCCCTACAAGGGCTAAGAGGGATGGCCTAAGGATGGTGCTCAACTGAGATATATTTGAGTGAGATATTAGTTTCATAGCCATGGGGTTAATTTATATGAGAGATTCTAGTATGTGTGTGAAATGATAGTTTAGTGGTGTTTAGGATGTGCCCCTAGTGCCAGTCAGGTGGTTGAGGATTTCTTAAGCTCTAATGAGGCTATTTAGTAAGTCTATAATATGGTATGTAGATTTAGCCCCAATTCCATTGATATATTAGGATCCAATGATTGACATAATAGATGTGGATGATGTAGGAGTCATTGATGCCTATATAGACTGGTGGAGAAATCATATATGGTCACCTCTGTTTTTGAGAGGTGGGATTATTGTAGAGGATGTATTAGATGTAGATCCCATTATGGATATAGATGGTAAGTTAATATTTTATGTTTGTACTTTATATTTATTTGGTTAATGATTTACTTGGTTAGTAATCTAATGAATTACATGGGTATATATAGGTTCAAGTGATGATGAGTATTGGGAGACTACCATTGAGTTTGTTCTTTATGTACTGATATGGCATATTCTTGATGATGTTATGGATGATGGATTATTGGATAGATCCACTGATGTTGTTATTTATCATGCCCTTTTGTTTGATTAATATGTGATAGTTACTATGGTTTATAGATGAGTAGTTGTGGGTAGGGTGTAGGCATGCATAGAGTTGCAGAGACGATCCATGCCTACACCTAATTCTCTAGGTAAGGATAGTATCTAGATAGTGTATGATTACATGCGTAAATAATGAGAGTATGTAGAGTGTTTGTTTGAGTTGGGCATGTATTGTGAGAGAGAGTAGACACAATCATCGATTAAGGTCATAGAGGGATAGTGGGGGATCCAATTTTAGTATAGATATGTTTGAGAGTGAGAATGAGGGGGCTAGTCCTAGAGACCATATATGTATTATTGAGTTATACCCTATATTTATATTAAAACTATGTTTTGAGTTTTGTGTGTGTGTGTGTGTGTGTGTGTGTGTGTGTGTGTGTGTGTGTGTGTGTGTGTGTGTGTGTGTGTGTGTGTGTGTGTGTGTGTGTGTGTGTGTGTGTGTGTGTGTGTGTGTGTGTGTGTGTGTGTGTGTGTTTGTGTGTGTGTGTGTGTGTGTGTGTGTGTGTGTGTGTGTGTGTGTGTGTGTGTGTGTGTGTGTGTGTGTGTGTGTGTGTGTGTGTGTGTGTGTGTGTGTGTGTGTGTGTTCTTTGTTATATTGATATAATGTATATTGGTATTTTGATCTAGTTATATTGTGCATGTTTACATGTGTTTAATTATTTTGATTGTGTTAAATTTTGATATTAGTATATGGTATTTATTTAACTAAAGTTAATGATTTTGTAATCTATTTACAAATATTTAAATAGGCATGTGTAGTGGCATAGGAATGTTATTTGTTTGTATAGGTTTTATTAGTGTTTTATAAGATATCTATGTGTATATAATGTGACTATGGTATGCACTATTTTAACCTATATGGAATAGTAAACCAATGAATATACTACTCATGACGTGTCGGTGTAGAAGTAGACTCTGAAAGTAAAACTTTATGTGATACACTACTATTGGCTAGGTGTTTAGACTCTATAGTAAGGAACTTAATTGGGGTTCATGTTAAAACTATAGTTTGATCCCTATGATCTCTAGAAAATATAAGACACAAAATATAAGACCAATAGACAATAACAATAATAAAAAACTAGGTAGAAATAATAAGCATCACAAACTAGGTCCTATATAGTAGCACCAATATTAGAACATAAGTGACATATTTATAAAAATAGGCCCCAAACTAAAATATTTACAATAAAAATAGTGAAAAATGCACTAAAATTGAAAATTATAGGCTCTTTACTAAGGTAACTGCCTCTCCAACCTGGATAAGGACCTCCACCTCCTCATATCCAGTTAAAGTCATTCCTTGTCTCCTTGGTATATTTTCCAGCTTAGACAAACAATATCTGTCAATTGAAATGATTTAAATAAATGGCCAAACTAATAAAATAACCTATTCAAGTCACATTTATCAAATTCCACCTTATTAAGGTTGACCTTGCATGCTAATTTCACCATCTAGTACCAAGTTCTTGCCAACACAATATCTAGAATCTATAACTCTGATTTGTGAGATGTTTTTTTCATGTAGAACTTGAAATTCATATTACTTAACCTATATTGGTTAAACCAATATATTTATCACATTTAACTCTATAAAATTAAAAAAATGATACTAATATAATAAACTCAATATAGATAAAATGTTTATCCCATTACCAATTTCATAAATCAACTCTATCATAATAAATAATCTATTCAAACTTAGAACAAAATCATACTTTCTAACTAACACCAACACATTCAATCATTACCAATTTTGGTTAGGCATCCTCAACTCAGTATCAGATCTCTCACCAAAGGGTGGGAAATACACACAGACTAGTTCAGATATAGAGATTTAGATGCATAAGTTCACTTAAATACAAATATTCAGACACATAGGTCAACTCAAATACAAATATTTAGACACATGTGTATACTCAAATACAAATATTTAGAGACACAAGTTCACTTAGATATCTATATTTAGACACACAAGTCCACTCAGATACAAATATTTATATGTTTTTAGGTTAATGTGCATATGAGAGAGTTTTAGAATGGTTGGATGATGAATACTTTATGGGGTTTGCCCCTACTAGATGTTTATATGGCCATGTTAGATATCAGGTCTAATTCATGTGGCATCCCTAGATTTTATTCCCTAGGATAAACATAAGATGACTACACTATGTTAGAGGTGGGGTGCAAATACTTGCATGTTGTAGTTACCTATTAAGGAAATGACTGTCACCTTGGAGGATGTGTATAATATCCTATGACCACCTATTACTAGGTAGAGATTCATATTACAATGAGATACTATGATCGAGCTATATATTGAGCTACTAGGTATTTTTCTACTATGGCCATAGGGATTTATCATATAGGGGTCCACAATGATATATTACTATCATTGATTATCATGGATTATGTTACACATCTGTATAAGTTCTTATTGATTTTATTAATTTCTTTTGAAGTAATAGATGGGAGTGAGGTATCAACCTCTTACAGGATGCATAAAATAGTTTAGGACATAGAGGAACATGGTACTATATACTTGTGGGTTTATACTATGATATCCTACCTATACTGAGTTTTGTACCATTTAACATAAGAGATATGTGGTAGAGGTACTATATCTTCCGCATTATTACACTATTGGGCATATGAGTATATAGTAGTGAGTAGGCTAGTTCTACATCTATGAGGTGATTGGGCCCACCTATAATCATTTATAGAGAGGTGGACTAGGATGACCCATGTACCTAGCAGGAACATGATGTAGTGTCAACATGTACCTAATATTTTAACAACTAGATACATTATCTAGAGGCCCTGCAAGGGTTATGAGGGATGGCCTAAGGATGGTGCTCAACTGGGATAAATTTTAGTGAGATATTAGTTTCATAACCATGGGGTTAATTTATATGATAGGTTCTAGTATGTGTGTGAAATGATAGTTTAGTGGTGTTTAGGATGTGCCCCTAGTGCCAGTCATGTGGTTGAGCATTTCTCAAGCTCTAATGAGGCCATGTAGTAAGCCTATAATATGGTATGTAGAGTTAGCCCCAATAACATTTATATATTAGGATCCAATTATTGACATACTAGATGTGGATGATGTAGGAGTCATTGATGCCCATATAGACTGGTGGAGAAATCATACATGGTCACCTCTATTTTTGAGAGGTGGGATTATTGTAGAGGATGTATTAGATGTAAATCCCATAATAAATATAGATGGTAAGTTATTATTTTATGTTTTTACTTTATATTTATTTGGTTAATGATTTACTTGGTTAGGAATCTAATAAATTACATGGGTATATATAGTTTCAAGTGATGATGAGTATTGGGAGACTACCATTGAGTTTATTCTTTATGTACTGATATGGCATATTCTTGATGATGTTGTGGATGATGGATTAGTTGAGAGATCCAATAATGTTGTTATTTCTCATGCCCATTTGTTTGATTAATATCTGATAGTTATTGTGGTTTATAGATGAGCAGTTGTGGGTAGGGATGAGTCATGTATAGATTTGTAGAGACGATCTATGCCTACACCTAATTCTCTAGGTAAGGATAGTATTTAGATAGTGTATGATTACATGCGTATATAATGAGAGTATGTAGAGTGTTTGGTTGAGTTGGGCATGTATTTTGAGAGAGAGTAGACACAATCATCGATTAAGGTCATAGAGGGATAATGGGGGATCCAATTTTAGTATGGATATGTTTGAGAGTGAGAATGAGGGGGCTAATCCTAGAGACCATATCTATATTATTGAGTTATACACTATATTTGTATTAAAACTATGTTTTGAGGTATATATATATATATATGTATATATATATATATATATATATATATGTATATATATATATATATATGTATATATATACATGTATATATGTGTGTGTGTGTATATATATATACACACACATACACACACACACACAGTTATATATATATATATATATATATATATATATATATATATATATATATATATATATATATATATATATATATATATATATATATATTCTTTGTTATATTGATATAATGTATATTGGTATTTTTATCTAGTTATATTGTGCATGTTTACATGTTTTTAATTATTTTGATTGTGTTAAATTTTTATATTGGTATATGGTATTTATTTAAGTAAAGTTAATGATTTTGTAATCTATTTACAAATATTTAAATAGGCATGTGTAGTGGCCTAGGAATGTTATTTGTTTGTATAGGTTTTATTGGTGTTTCATAGGATATATATGTGTATATAATGTGACTATGGTATGCACTATTTGAACCTAGATGGCATGGTGAACCAATGAATATACTACTCATGATGTGTCGGTGTAGAAGTAGACTCTTAAAGTAAAAGTTTGTGTGATACACTACTATTGGATAGGTGTTTAGACTCTATAGTAAAGAACTTGATTGGTTATCATGTTAAAACTATAGTTTGATCCCTATGATCTCTAGAAAATATAAGACACAAAATATAAGACCAATAGATAATAACAATAATAAATAACTAGGCAGAAATAATAAGCATCACAAACTAGGTCCTATATAGTAGCACCAATATTAGGACATAAGTGACACATTTATAAAATTAGGCCCTAAACTACAATATTTACAATAAAAATAGTGAAAAATTCACTAAAATTGAAAAAAATATGGAAAATTATAGGCTCTTTACTAAGGTAGTTGCCTCTCCAACCTGGATAAGCACCTCCACCTCCTCATATCAAGTTAAAGTCATTCCTTGTCTCCTTGGTATATTTTCTAGCTTAGACAAACAATATCTGTCATTTAAAATGATTTAAATAAATGGCCAAACTAATAAAATAACCTTTTTAATTCAAATTTATTAAATTACACATTATTAAGGTTGACCTTTCATGTTAACTTCACTAATTAGTACCAAGTTCTTGCCAACACAATATCTAGAAACGGTAACTCTGATTTGTGAGACGTTTCTTTTATGTAGAAATTGAACTCAATCTTACTTGACATATATTGGTTAAGCCAATATATTGATCACATTTAAATCTATAAAATTAAAAAAATGATACTAATATAATAAAATCAATATAGACAAAATGTTTATCCCATTACCAATGCTCTACTCACTGTAGGAGGTTCTCTATGAAGTTACTCTTTTCCCTTGTTGAGAATCTTTATTGGTTCTTTATGTTCCACAAGTTTCTTAATCATAAGTGGAGTATGTTATTGTACCATGTTAGATGACTATGGCTCTGATAAACCTACATCCAAATCTACCTCTTAATGTGTAGCCACTAGTCCCAATTCTATATCTAATGCTACACCTACATTACATAAATGTCAAAATGATTTTGATATCTGATATAATAATTTATCCTTAAGATGAAAAATTAGGCCTCTTACAAAGATGTATTATACATCTAAATATGTCAACCAGTAAATCAAATAATGCAAACATGATTTGAGTCTTAGAATGTATTTAGTTGTTGGTTCTATCTCACCCTAGTATAATGAAGGTAACCTCTCATGTGTGACTCAAGGTCCATTATTCTATATGTAGTGATTGAGAAATATTACTTCTAACTCCTCATATGTATGTAGTGACCCACTAGGGATTTCATGTTGGAATAAATTTAGTTCTTCCCCATCTATGAAATTTATAAATAATTGTAGTAGAGTCAACTTGTTGATGGCATGTTCCATGGATTTTTCATAAACCTGAAGGTGCAATTCTAGGTCTCCATGCCCATCAAATGTAGGTAACATTGGTATCTAAAATTTGGGTGGAAACCTTATAGTGAATGTTCTACATGGAGTAAGGTTTCCATGGATGACATTATCATCAACTTGAGATGGGTTTGCTTTATTCTCTAGTGTGATACAATGTACTTATTATTTCAAAGCACCCATGGCATGAATCAAGGAAATTACCACTTGTGAAGGTATATTATCATCATCAATGGGTTCATTTAATGCTTGAATTTTGTTATTTATCGTAGCCATTGTTATATTTCATTGGGAACATTTTTTAGATAAGATTGGTTTGATCTTTGTAACCCTTGGAGGTGTGATATTTGGGACCTAGTTAGAGGGAAATGAGAATATCACCCTCATTCAGGTTAGGTTGAGAAATAGGTTCTATTGTAGTAAGGAGATCTGAGGGATATTCATTGGTATCTCTTATTTTGTTAATTTGAAAATAAGTATCACATGCTAATGGACTATGAGGTACTTTATTATCATGTGAATGTAAGCTATGTAAACTATGAACATAAGAATAAGTGTGTGTATGTGTGTTTTTAAATGTAACCTAGAATTTGTTTGAACAAGAGAGATAGGTGAAGTAAGAGTATAAATAGAATGTGTATAATCCATATCCTCTTCATCATAGTCATAGTAATCATAATTATCTCAAGGTTCATCAAAATCATATTTTAATTCACTTGTAGAAGAGTAGAAGTATCATTTGCATGCTTACTAAGAGAAAGAGAGTATGAGAATATTTAAAAAAATTTATACTATGTAGTGTGCCATCATTATAGGTATAATGAAATTCATTTATTCACTAGATATGTGTGGAGTGCATGAATGATTATTACTTTCAATCTTGGAGTCAAGGTTAGAAGAAGTAGCAATCATATTTTCATTTTTCATATTATGATAAGTAGGAGAAGAGTTAAAGAAATTTACACTATAAATATGTTGCAAATAATCATTGCATTGAGATTGGAATGTAAAATAAGGTGATAAATATTTTTTTCTACCTTGGTACATGATTTTTTGAATTTAATTGAGAAGGGTAAAGAATATGCATTGCTCTTGTCTATTTTACTTGAATCATGCAAAAGTGGATTTCATGATTTGCACTTTTATTGATTTAATTTGAATAAGGAGGTAGAAAAAGTATCTAAAAAGATAGGATCACATGGGAACAAAGCACTACCAACAAGAGGTTCTCTTAGAATTATATTTTTAGTTCAATTTTGAGTTGTAAGAGGAGTAGAAAGAGAAGATGCATATAATATATCCTCATAAAAAATTTCATTATCATGCTCATAGTAATCCTCACATTCATCATTATAAAAATAGTCATCATCATCATCATCATTATAAATGAAATAATTATCATGTTCTAATTCAAAATCTTGAAAATGTTTCCATTCATTATTATAATTATGAGAAAAATTTAGAAAGTCATCAATTGGGTGAGAGGTACGAGATTTATTAGATGTCATTTTAAACTTTCCAAATAAGATAATGTAAATAATGAATAGGAAGCACAAAAGAGGTATAATTTAATCTAACATAAGTGAAAGTGTAAATATGATAAATATTTAACCCAATATGTAGAAGAAATTAAGATTGTAAGTGAAACCCTAATTACTAATATTTGGATGTATAGGAACCTAATATGTGGATCTAGGGTTTAAATGAGGGTTTTTTTTTAAATTTAAATTAATGAAACCCTAATATAGGTTTAATTTTAATGAGCTAAATTGTGCCAATAATTAGGAAAAAAATATAATCTTTTAACCCTAATGTTTTACAAAAAATTAGAAGGTAAACGCTAGGCCAAACTAGGGTTTTAAGTAATATTCAAAGTAATTTGGGTTCACCAAATGTTTTTACCATTTAGGACTTAGTGAATTTAAATCCTATGTTATTAAAGGTATAATTATACTAATAACTTGGAATAAAAATTGGAAATAATTTATTTGACAAAACTTTCCAAAAATAACAATAATAGAGAGAAAGAGCACTTATCTAGAATCAAATAGGTGTTTATGCAGCTGAGGAAGATGAAAGAGGCTAGAT
Source organism: Torreya grandis (assembly GCA_037957365.1). Taxonomy (NCBI): domain Eukaryota; kingdom Viridiplantae; phylum Streptophyta; class Pinopsida; order Cupressales; family Taxaceae; genus Torreya; species Torreya grandis. The sequence continues at coordinate 1,076,777 of JARHVA010000924.1, forward strand.
AAGTAGGTAGACACATTTTTTTTTATTATTGTTTATAAAATTTGGCCTCAAACAATATCACCCTTATGTGGATAGTAGCACCATATGACTCTAGTGTCCAATTATGGTTTTAGTGTCCCTCTTAGAGGAACTGTCTTGAAGTTTTATAAGAGTTATGTGAGGTTTTTGGGGACATATAGGTGATTATTTACCTTTTGATATCTCATCTATGTCATTATTTTAGTTTAATATCTTCCAAAACCCTAATGAGTACCTGTACATGGAAAATAATAACTAGATCAAATACAAAAGAAAGGAAAAAACTAGGTTGTGGGATATTATGATCATGTGGAGCAGAACCCCTATTATTTTGGCTACTTCCTACATTAAGCCAAATGCTATGGGTTTTATATTACATATATTTCTCCCTTAGGTAACTTACATAATCAATATGAATGGTATGCTATAATGAATTTTGCTTAGACCCTTCTTTGATCAAGTATGCAATGTTTAGATGTGATAGTTGAGTAGTATGTATAGTATTTGAGTTGTACTATTAATTAAAATTATATAATTATTTGCCAAAATAGTAAGTGCTAGATGTAAAATTCCTTGTGAGGCTCTTTATATATAAGTAAATTTGATTTGAATATAATACCTCGTTCATTATTTGACAAGTCATAAAAGAGGGATAAAAAACATAAAGAAGGCTTAAGGTAGGATTAGGACCCAAACATGGGAGAAACTAATTTTAAAACACTGGAATCATGAATAAACACTATCACCACATGGATCTATTGTCTTAAAAATGGTGATAGTGTCTTATGACCTAAAAATAGATTTAATACCAAGTATGATAGGCTAGGGAGGGCTATGACTAGGAGGAGGTGACTTACTACCATTTAGGGTATAAAAAATAGGGAAGATAAGTCATAAGAAAGATTAAAAGACCCATAAAGACCATGCAAAAAAGGGATATATTTATCACTAAGACCTTCATGTGAAATAGAAAAAAAAGATAGTTTTTTTGGTTTCTTGACCAAATTAGGGTGTATACACATTTCATTTATTCAACATATCACTAAATATTTTGAGCTTGAAAACCATGACTTAATCTTCAAAACTTCTAAAACCATTTTGTAAAATTCATCTAAACTAAATGGAAAATGTTAACTCAAGGTATAAACAAATTAATAAATCCATTTTTTTTTAATTTTATAAAATTAATTATGAGTTTCAAACCTTGATCCATATAATTAAAAAAAATTTAAAAATGTTCACAACCTTGAAAACAATATGTAAATAACACCCAAAGCTTCTAAAAATTGAGATTACACCATTGGATAATAAAATCATTTATGTATAATATTCAATTTAAGTCTATTTATGTGTATCTTAGGTTCAAGATAATTTGAAAAACATTCACATTTATGCATACATGTTCCAAAGAGTCACCTAAATCTCAAATTAGCATGTATTCACATCAAACTTGTCTCATCCCTTAGATCATTATGGGTAGATCAGATCAAAGTGTTGAAGATCAAACATCAAAGAATTTTTGAAACCATATCATCTTTAAATAAAATCTTAATGTTATTATTAAGTATACAATTGAAATCAACAAGAGTTTTCCAGTCCCCTATTATGCAACAGAAATCTTATGTATTTCAAAATGACGTATGAACCTAATATTTTGAAATAAAAAATAATTGTAGAACTTATCTTCAATAATATTCATAAAGGATGCAAAAATTAATAATTGTAATTGAAGACCAAGTAAATGAATTTTTTATCAGTTATTTCCATGCAATAAAATCTTTATATATTTCACAGTGACATGGAAATTCCAATAATATCATGCATGTAGAGATGAATACTTTAAATTACAAAACAAATATGCAACCAAAGTAAAACAACTGATATTTTCTATCCTCAAACTATAATCACAAGTACCATGCATACATATTTTCAAATGGTGTCTTATTTTAAAAGTCTTTGAATCATAAATAATGAAAATAATTGTTTTAAAGCCAAGATAAACTACAAAAACTTATCCTCAAAAATATTCATGGAAGGATCAAATACTATGATATATTTAATAGATAATTGAGAAAATGAAAATTTGGTTTTATTTTAACAAGTTTCATCACACAAACTAGAAACAAACAAGTGGATACATGTATTATAACTTAGAATTTATTGAAACTACATTGAAACTCATCACCAACTTTAAAACACTATACTCCACTATAAGATTAGATCATATCTTTCCTAGAGATATTAAAATCATACCAAAATATAGAAAAAGTCATCAAAATGCTTATCGGTTCCAAAGAAAAGAGTGACATAATATGGATTTTACAATAAGTTTGGTAGGTGGAATAACAAATGGAAAAATAATAACCATTTTTACTTAGATCCCAATGCCCATGTTGAATTCAATGCGAGCTTAAGTTTCCAATTGGAGTTATTAATTCCCAAAAAAACTACATGCTTACTAATTTATTCATCAACTTTAACAATATTTGAATTCTAAAAGCATATCTTAACAATTTTTTAGTTATGTTTATCTAACTCAAGTTTATCAGTTTCCTCTAAACTTTACCAACTTTATGCATTTATGTGATGTGATGAGAATGACTATAAAGGTTGTGAATAAAATATCCATTCTCTAAAGTATAAAATCCATCTTGAATTCAAATAATATAATCTTAGAGGAGTATTTAGGATAGACTAGGATATAACTTTAGGTTTGAGATCTTAGGAACCATTTTATAAAAGAGCTTTAAATTTACCAAATTTTCACTTCAATTGAAAACAAAGACCCTACTATTCATTCTTTAAAGGTAGTAAATTAATATAGACCCCTTAAAATTTAAGTACCAATGATGATATATTTTGTTTTCAAAAACCCAAAGTGAATAAAAACTAATAAAGAGTACTATTATCAAGACAATACTTGAGGAGAACATTACCAAATGTTATGCATAAACTAAATATTTTGCATTATTTACAACTTGTACATGCTTCATTTTATCAATTTGTGTGTCTATCATTTTTCTATGATCTATCATTATCTAAAAAATAATATATGCTAATTATCATCATAATACATAAATGAACTTTGTTTATTATTCCATACACCTCTCAAATGATCACAATGTAAGCATCACGTTAAAAAATATGTTAAACATAATCAAATACAATATTAAATCACATTAAAACAAGTAAAAAACAATCAAGAGTTTAAATCAAGTTGACCCCTACCATGTAATTTTAAGACTTATGGTACAAAATACATTACAATATTAATTTTTTTTTAACAGGTTACTAAAATTTGTGATAGCAAGGTCTTCAATCAGCTATGAAGTTATATGAACAAGGTTTCAATAATAATTTATATGCTAAATTTATGTCTTGCCTATAAGGAATTTGTATTGATATCAATAATATTCCTCCTAATATACCATCCATAAATTATACCTAAACACTAAAAATAAATATTCATAGAGGGATCACAGATGAGATCTAAAATTACTACAAAAAACATGTAAGGAAATTACTTGGATAGATAAAAAAAATCACAACAATGAATAATATTAAGAGTAGAGAAACAACAATAAATCATAATAATAATAATAATAATAAGAGATTAATAGATTATATCCACACAAAATATTTATAGTAGAGTAAAATACTTGAAATATATGACTAGGTCACTTTGAGGGGGAAACCTCCACAACCTTGTAATAAGAACAAAAATTCTAATATGATGATATAAAACTAACCACTACCTCTTACATATACTTTAATAAGGGTATGGATTCTCCATAATCAAACACTACTATTGATATGAAGATATATAAATTACTATATGACTAAGTAAAATGTTATGATATCCACAAGTCAACCACACATATCTCAATACATGTTAATGGTTAAGGGCATAACATGCCCATCCATTTCAAACCAATGTTTTCATTATTTTTTATGAGGAATGGTTATTTTTTCATGAAATATTCACCCTCCCATGTCACATCCTCACTTTATAGATTCTTCCACTTGATCAGATACTATATAATCACCCTTGTCTGCAACATCTTTGTGCATGTTGGGAGGATTTTCTCATATTCCAAAATGATTCTTCCCTCTTCATCAAGCTCTAGTAACTATATTTGGGTTGAAAATATTTTTCTAATGAATTTTTTTAATTATTAGACATGAAATATTAGGTGTATCTTTGTTGAATGAGCTAACTCCACTTTGTATTATACATTGTCTATCTTTTTCAAGAACTAATAAGACATGTAAAATTAGTTGAAAAATCATTATCCTTATTTTTTTGTTTCAAGGAAATTTTATTTTATGGTTGTAATTGGAAAAAACCCCAATCTCGTACTTCACAAAATGTATTTTTTATGGTGTTATTCATTTGGCTACTTCATTTGGTTATGTGGCATTTCCAAATTCAATCGAAGACAAGATAATTCCTTGTAAGTGGTATTCAACTACCCAAACCTTTGGTTGAAACCTCATGGATGAGGTGATGTATGGTGGTTGGTATCAATTAAATGCCACAAATGGATAAATTTTGGATGAATTATGGAAATAAATGTCATACCATCATTCTACTAGTGGTAGCCATTAAACCCATTCTCCTATTTATTTACAACAAAATATTAAATATAACCCTTCAAGTATTTTTTTATCACCTTAGTTTGTCCATAAAATTGGTAATTATATGACAAGATATGAACTAGCTAAGTACCCATGAAAGATAATAAATTATTCCAAAAATTACTAATAACTATAGGATAATAATCACTTACTATGATCTTTGTTGTCCCATGTAGCATCTAGATTATATCCATAAGTTTGATGCTATTGTACTTGATACAAAAGGATGTGAAGATGAAAAACATTGGACATATTTGGTGATTATATCCATGACAACCATGATGAAAATTTACCATTCCAATTTGGTAAACCCTATGATTGAATTCATAGACACCTCCTCCCACCTTTGGCTAGGAGTATACAATAGTTGTAGAAGTCTCATACTTATTTTATCGACACACCATGACTTTTTCCACAAAATTTTGGACTTCCCATTTGAGTTATCTCTAAAATAATTTATGTTTTATTATATGACAAGTCTTTAATAAGCTTGAGTGACAACCAACTAGGGAAACATACAACTTTCTAGTGCCATTTTACTTAAGGGTTGACTTCTTACAAATGTATAACTAATCCTTGTACCATAGGGTGTCCCCTTTCCATAAAACATTATATGGAAAAATTAGATCCTATAGGAGATTATAAATTATAGTGTTTATATTTTTATCTTTTGACCACTCTGATATAACCTACTCTACCCATTCTACCTATAATATTGATATGGCACATAATATTACATATGTGGACTTGTCCTTTCTAGATAGAACATCAACCATTACATTATCCATTAATTTCTTGTAGATGATCTAAAATTAATATCCTAAAATATTTGTAACCAATGTTTTTTATTATTCAAATGATATTATATGTTCTAAAAAGTATTTTAGATTATCATGATTTGTCTTTACCTTAAAGTGTCATCCCATTAAATAAGGTCTCCATAATTTGATTATTTGAAGGATTTCCATCATTTAATTCTCATAAATGGGATTGAATAATTTCTTACCCTTGAGTTAATTACTCTCAAAATTAGTGGGTCATCCTTCTTACATGACTACTACCCCATGCCATACCCTATAACATCACACTCAATAATGAAAGTTTTGGAAAAATATGGGGTTGTTTTATCTTATTTTGGATTTATTTATCTAAAAAGGTTAAAACATTTGAATAATTTAGATAGTATAAAATATATATAAATTACACATATCTAAATGTAAAAGGTAGAGTGAGATGGATTTATTGCACTATTATTTATATATATGACCAAAAGCATAGGGTACTTAGATTAATTTTGGTTTTTCAATTTGTGACATTTTACATCCATCATAAATGCTCTAAAATAGATATGTGGTCACTCATATTAGGAGAATGACTCTTAGAACCTACCTAGACAAACTCGATAATGCATAGATGCCTATAGAAACAAAATTATTTTCTTCTGATCAAAAATGTCTTCTGTGTTTCTACCAATTTTTATACCCTAGGTCATTATATTTGCTTTTTAAGATAGATCTTATCTAATTTTAGAGGTTAAATCTTATGAATAGATTAAAATTTATTCCCCTTAACATTGAAACCCTAGTTCCACTTTCAAAACATGTTTCACCTACAAAAATAAGTTAGATAAAATGTGTTAGACAACCCCACCCTCTATTGAGTAGTGGAGCATTTCCTACATTCTAATACTCTAAAGAGGGCTTAAACCACATGTAGTTCTCATAACTAGTCATTTGTGTGCTCAATAGTGATATGCTAGAACATACACAACTTATGTGTATTTTGACACTTGAAAACTTGAGATTTTAAACTTACAATAGTAATCAAACTTGGCTTAGTGGTTGTTACTTTAAGGGGTTTTTATATTTGGATGATTTATGATAGTTCCTCAAGGATGTGTAGATGTATTCCTTGGTGTGTCAATACAATGTCTATCACTTGCTAGATAATTTTTAGATAAGAATAATCTTTGTCTTGATGTGTATATATAGGATACTCTTTGGTAATTTCCCTCCATAATCAACATGCAAAATGTGTGGATTGACTCAAGGGAAGGTTTATAATTGTAAAAATAACCATTAAATGGAACGTAGATAGATTTGGCATAAGTGAATGTTTTTATTAACCAAATCCATGTTACTATGGTTATAAATGTTCAAGATAAAATAAACTATGATCTAGGATCAAGTAGTGATTTTCTTAAAATAATTAACTATTTAGTAAAAAACTAGGGAGATCTTGTATGTAAATGGAAAAAAATAGGGAATACCAAACCCATAAGTAGAGGAATAGATAGGAGAGAATGTGAGTAAGATTCATATGTGTACACACAAATCATGTATGTTAAGGATTGGTCAAATATAACATTTTAAAATGTTTGATACCAAATTTATGTGTCTATAAATTCTCCCATTTAGTTTTATATTGAAAATTCCAAATTAAAAAAATATAGTAATAAATTTGGTACTTGAGGATATATGCATGGGCTAGGATTAACCTACAACTATCCTATCTCAATAGATTCCAATTTGAATAAGGTTAATAAAATAGAGCTTGTAGTACTTATTTTTATTTAGGTAATGACTACTGAATTCCATAAATATAGTAGAAGGTTACCTACATCATAAATTTTAAGAGTAGAGGGTTCTAAATCCTAAGCCTATGACACAAGGAAGTATCTCTCACGAGACCTATATGAAATTAATTTTCCAAGTAAATAAAATTAAATATTGCAAGTAAAGTAAACTAAACTAGGGGAAGCTATAATGCTCAACCAAATGGGATTATAATTAACTGAAAGTAAATATGTGTCACATCCAGCTTGGGAATATTGTGATTTTATTGTATATTTTACTATTTTGTATACTATTGTTACTATCTATGAGCTATAACATGATTTTAATTCTTTTCAAATTCATGCTTAGTAATTTATTTTTGGTTTTATTTCATTGGCTGGTTCTATAATTTCAGTATGATTTCATGATTATCTTTATATGCTAGTACTACTTATGTCACTCCATGATTGAAGGTAATGATCGATGGATGAGCTAGTTCTATGCATGGAAGGATCACCCAAACATCATATCCATATCATATAGGTAAATTAAAAAAGGTAATTATGTGAGATCATCTATGTCCACCAAGTCCTTGTGTTGTCATTATTTTGATGTTCTTGTATTGTGTCTATTAATTCATGAGTATTTTTTGTGTTTTCTAATTAGTCATCATTGGCATGTGTCCAATTATGCTACTATAAAGTGGTAATGTTGTTAAATTATGAGACATTGGGGTATGTCACTTTACTATAAATCAATTGTAACACAATTTTGAAATCTTCTTCGGAAGGTAGGAAATGGAAATTGAAAATTTGTTTAGGCCACTAAAGTGGGCCATAAAGGGGACTATTATTGGTCTCTAAATGTTTGAAAATAACATATGTTAAGACCCATGAGGAGGTCATGCTAAGTGATTACCATACATTTTAACTTACATGGAACATGTTATCATTTTTTAATTATTAGGGTTTATGAACCATGGCTTAAAAATTCAATGTTATTCAAGTTGGGCCATTATTTTTGTCAACTTATAAAAGCTTGATGGTAACCTAAGGTTCCATGGCATGCCATGATCAGGCCATCATTACATTGAATATCCTAGTTATTTTTTTAAAACATGATGTAAGTTATTGGAGATGGTGGTAGAATGGAGTTTAAAATTGAAATGGAAATGGAAAAGAGGATAATGTTGTTGGAAAGGGCACAAGAGAGAGAAAAATAAAAGAGAGTAAAAATAGAAACAAGTGTGGGAAGAAACTTGTAGGGTCTTTATTTTAGAAAGTAAGTTTAAAAACCTTTTGATATTGCTCTCTCATTTTGAATGCTACAATCATTAAGATTTATCTTTTCCATTTTCCATTTGAGTTATTTAGAAAAGTACCATAAAATGTGTTGTTTTAAATTTTTTTGTGAACAAAGTGCCTTTGGCCATTCTGTTTGTGTAAAGGGTGGAACCATAACACAAGCATGTAAGTGTCCATTGGAAGAGTTAAAATGTTGGGTTATTTTCTACATTTTTGATAATGGATTTTGGAGGTTGTTTGCATTATTTTGGAATGATATTGATCTTATCTTGCATACATATGGCATATAGATAGCTAATGATCTCAGACATGAATGTAATTATTTTTTGGTAGAACTATGTTTGTGTATTTTGTTATGGTTTTTGGTTGGTTTTGTAACTATGTGTTAGCCTATTTCGATGGAATTTATCTCATTATTTCCTTTCTTATTTCATTTTATTTTATGTTTTTTGGATGGATTTTGAGTGTTTCTTTATAACCTAGACTGATGGATGGGGTGGGTAGAGATTTTTCCTCACTCAGTGATGGGATCATTTGTATCATTTTATTGCTTCATTGATATCAATTATAGAAAGGAAAGAAGAGATAAATTCATGAATATGACACCAATTAGTTTCATTTATTCATGCCAATGACTATTGAGGCACATGTAAAAATAACTTGTATGGATAGAATTGCCAATATTCTTGTATTAGTGATTTTGATGACTATGTAACATTATCATTTGTAATGTATGGATGTGAAATTATTTTTGTATAATTTTGGATTCAATCATAAGGTTGTATTAAATGATTAATATTGATTGAAACATTAACATTGATGGTTATGATATAATGACCTTCTTTATCAATGTGTTATTCATATTTTGAAATATTTTGAATGCTTTCGACACAATATTGTTTCATGAAAAAACATGGTTGAAATAAATGCATATATTTATTATATGGATATGCATTACTTGTTCATCAAATTAGTTATATTTGGGATTCATTTTTTATCATGGATGTTTTTGGACTCTACATTGCTCAAAATTTTATTATAGTCTTATTCAGTTAATAATATGTTTCTTCTACCATATATGGATGTAGATGGTAGTAAATTTGAATTACTTATTTAAATGTGGGTTAAATAATGGTGATCCATTATAATTAAATGGTGATTATTTTTAATAAATGTGATGGGATAAATAGTCCAAACAAAAAATAACATCTACTTGCATTTAGTGCATAGACCTTAATAGTGTTCTACTTGGCTTGGGCTGAGTTGTATGCTTATTCAATAGTAATTTGGTTTGGATTTGTTTCTAATCTCATTTTTTATTGATGGATTAACTGAATTTGTATGTACATTTTATTTAATTTGTTATTATATCTTCAATTATTTTTTATAAATTAGTATTTAATTGTATCATGCATTTAAAAATTATAAGTATGTCTTCAACATTAGTGGTATTATGATTGGTATTAGCATGTGAATGATATGATTTATATTAAGATTATCTTTTATTTAAGATAATGTATTTTGTCTTTAGTTTCCTTTGTGTGTGTGAATTTTTTATTTATGTGAATTATATTCCTTTATGTGTGTGAAATTTTTATTTATGTGAATTATAAATTCACATAAATATGGATTCTATAAGGTGTCACTCACCTCTTTGTTCTCCTTTAGGATTTAAGAGTTACTTCTATAAATAACCCCTTCCACTACTTGTCACACACCTCCCTTCATTTTATAAGGGACTAAGCCACAAGTGGCACACACAAAGGAGGCTTGTTAGGTAATCATGGGATTCCTTGTAACTCACATTTTTCCTCTAGCTCTATAAAAAAAGCCTTCCTATCCTCATTTCCTTACTAGAAACTCATATCTCTCTCTCTTCTCAATTTCCTCTTGCTTATAAATTATACTTGTGAATATTTTGGTGACAAGCCTTCTAATAATGTCACATGGGTTTTTCTCCATTACATTTGGTTTCTCACTTTAAAATTCTTGTCTCATTTTTGGTTTGCACCTTAAGAGGTAACATTCTTTTATGACTTATTTATTTCTGCACTTTCATTTGTTATTGATGCATGTTTTTTGGATAATCTCTTCATGGTATTAGATCTAAGTTCATCTTATTGACATTTTTTCTTGAAAGTGTACAATTTTTAGGAGATATTTCTTTTTTTTTTTTCAAAGGTTCTACCCTTGCTCTCCATTTACATTTTTTTACCTCTCATTTTTTTCACTTGAAGTTTTTTTGTCCCTAACTAGTTGTTGTCATTTGCTCCCACTCTTTATCTAGTTTGATTTGCCCTCTAAGTATGTGTTTCCCTTTTATTTTTTCAATCTAATACAAGCCAAAAAAATAATATTTAAATTTTAATTCCTTTTATGGTTTTTTTTACTTTGTATTTCTTTTACTACTCTTATTCTATCAAGTTTATGTATAAATATTTAGCTCAAATTTCTATTATTTTAATTCTAGGCATCTTATTTTATACTCTTTCAAGAATGTATATCAAATTTCATTTAATATAAACACAAAAAAAAAAATTTAACTCATTCTTTCTATGTTTTTAATTTTTTCTGCTCTCCTTTACGAAATGACCCCCAAAAAAAATTATTTTCTTTTAGGCATCACTTTATTCAGAGTGCAAGTAGAGTTATGAATATAGTTCACTATGCATAGTTGGCATTTGTATAATGCATCCACAACCCATAAATATATTTATGCATGTAATATTCTCATCATAATTTATAATATTCAATAAATCAAAACATACAATGTTGCATTTAAAATCTAAGACTCATGATGCAAAAGAGTCATTGCACACAATACAAATCTTAACCATAATTGGATCAGCCAAGACAAAGCATGCCTACATCATTTTATATGAATGTATGAGCTTCCAAGGATGTATTTAATCATTTAACTTCATACATATAAGAGATATGCAATGGTACTATCCTATATAGATCTTTATACAAAGATCTCATAATTTAAGAATCATTGCACCATATTTAATTATATACTCATGCCTTAATCAATTTAAGAAAACCCAAACTTGCAATTTATACATGCATGACACCAATTGAGCTTGAAATACCAACTTTCTAAATCCTTCTTAGTATAAATATGTATATATGCAATACCAATTCCTTTATCACAACTTATAAGAAATAGTTAAATATGAAACCAATTCTTTTTAAATTTCATGAATGTTAATCACTTGAGTCAAGCATGCATAGTTTCACAATCACACATTATTTTATACTTGTATTGAAATGAATAATTTTTGACATTGTATTATAAAAATTCTTCTTATAAATTAAGAATCATTTATTAAGCATAACCCATGTGTAAGAACTCATGCAATAGCATTACATTGTATCTACCATGTAGGGCCACTTGCCAACACCAATGGTAGTGTAAATAAAATTAATAATCACTTGTTACAGACATATAAAAATAATAAAAACTTCTTATTATAACCATAAAAATAATGAAATCAACATATTGCATAGCTCAAAAATTAATTTTTAGCACTTTAAAAATTTATGCATTCAGCTAGTAACCAACTCAAGTTCATTTTAACTTAGTTGTAGCTTACTAAGTTTTTTTTTGTTTATCCATACCAATATTTAATAATGTTTTACATTACAAGTGGATGCTACAAATTTAAAAAACACAAATAATAACTCTCAAAATCATGATGTAGGAAGAACATTGAATTGTTGTAAGATTTCTCTTTTTAATAACAAAATACAGTCATATTAAAACTCAATTTTCTTTCTTAATACTTAATAAAAAATACTTCATATATACATTTCAAATATTAAATAAAAGAGAATAAAATCCAAAAATCATTTTTTATATCACTTTATAGTTTATCAGCAATAACTACATCAATTTTAGGTTTATACAAAAAATACAGGATACTCTTTTACATTGCAAGAAGTTGTTGCAAGAATAATACATGAAAAAAGTAAATTTTAAACATGTTACAACAAAGAATTTAATAACTAAAACTAAGTAATACCAATTATAAACTTATCATGCAACTCCATAATGAAATAAAATCTTTCAAATGATCTATAGACCATCCTGACCCATCCTATGAGCCCTCTAATCGGTGGCCCTCACTACTCCAACTATCAATTAGGTCATGAAGTCAGGAATTTGGGATTTAGAAAAATGTGTGAGAAAGATATTTTATCCATCATTAAGCAATTTAAAATATTCATAGATCATTAAATAGATAAACCTTAACATCATGCACTAGTAGTGCTAGCAATAATACACTAGAAATTTCACAAGTGACACTTACATAAATGGGCCTGTCAGATCTATCAAACATCCAACATAGGATGAAACATATAGATTTGAAAAAAAAATTAACAAAGAGAAAATTAGTAGCCCATTCATGTTTTGACCTAAGCAAGCAAAATGAAAGAGGTAAAATAAGAGCAAACAACTCTTTTGCATCAATACCTCTAAATCCATCAAAATCTAAGAAAAATAAGTCAAAATAAAAACATACAAGCTTGAATACAGTGTCATATTTTCATAGGATACCATTAAAGACCAATAAATTCAAATAAAATTAACAATAATAAAAACCCAATAGTTTTAAAATTATTACAGTAATAAAGAAACACCCATTTGGCCATTAAATGAAAATACCACACATAAAAGAAAACACCCAGCATGTAATTTTAAGGCAACACTTGCCAACCATGAATAAAATATGATAAATAGCCAAAGTTTTTAATATTTTATCCCCAAAAATATTTCAATAGTAAAGTTGATTTCTTTTAAACCCTATACACTAGGTAAAATTTTAACTCATAGCTAGGTATAAAGAATCAATCCAACTCCATATATCCATAAAAAGATAAAAATCCAACAAGAAATAATAATGTACCACTTGACATAAATATGCCCTATGAAGAATAAAAATAAACTTTTCCTTGATTACATTTCAAAAAAAACAAAATTCTTGCCCAACTTCATCCATTTCTTCCATGGCTTTCTCTCATTTTCTCCCTTCTGCCCAAGCATGAATTTTTCCAAACCATTAAAGCCTACTGAGATGAAATTATAGTCTACATTACTCTTCATGTCTACCATTTTCCCTCTAGGGTTTCTCTAACCACCAACACAACAAAAAATACCTTATTTTTTTCAAGTAAAACAATTGATTCCTTTTTGGGTGAAGAGTCAACCCTTAATGTCATCCTTTGTCTTAATCAATAATTTATTTATTTATTTTTATTTTCCTTATTTTTTATTTATATATCTATTTAAAAATAAATATACTTTATTTTTTTTTATTTTTCTTTAAACTATAATGCATGGCCAAAAGTCCACAACCCCTTAATGGTCATCATGGCCTAACACAAATTATTTAATAAATAACATTAAACATTGGTTACTTCTTGCCCATGAATTTATTAAATCAAAGCTATCATGGAGTCCTGCTCTATCACAATGTATGGCATTAACCTTCCTAAGGCCTCTTGGTAATAAAACCAAGACAAGAAGACTTAAATCAAATAATTTTATTCACAATATGATCCATGGTGGGCAACAAATTAACAGGCCTAAAATGATAATTAAAGTATTTGATCCCCTTTAGTAGTCAGAATAAATAAAATTATAGCTAAGACAAAAAGGTAGCTTATCACTAAGCCAACACACATAAGACATCAAACAAAGAAAAAAATGAAAAATAAAAGCAAACACAACCATAATCAAGTGAAATAAAAGGACAAAAATATCAATCAAGATTAAATGAATAAAACAAGACAAAAAGAAAGACATAAGGCATGTTGTAACTGCTCAAGGACTAGATGATTCATTATAGTTATATTTCTTATCTATTACTAGTGTTACCCAGTTGCTCACTACCTCCACCATTATTATCTTAACTATCAAAATCCTCCACCATCCTAGCTTATGTACATGTGAGTTCTATAGCCACCCAAACATGACATCAATAGTATTTACTCTACACGAAAAAAAAACATATATACATGTAAATTTCAATTGTATAATCATCACAATATGAAACTATATTGATGGCATCATTAATATTCAAGATCCAAGTATGTTGATATAGGATCAAATTATGTTGTTGTAGGATCAAAATATGTTGTTACAGGATAATAGTATGTTGTTGTAGAATAATAGTATATCACTGTAGGATAATAATATGTTGATGCGAGATAATAGTATGTCATTATAGGATAACATTATGTTTTTGCAGGATAATAGTATGTCACTACAGGATAATAATATGCTATTTCAAGATAATAATATGCCGTTATAGGATAACATTATGTTGTTGCAGGATAATAGTATGTTGCTATAATATAATTGTATGTCACTATAGAATAACATCAATCAACATCTATATGTAAGCATCAAATGATCAACACTCAAAAATATGATAATACATATAACAATATCTATCAAAAAAGAGTCAAATAGTAGGTGTGACATCCTTCTCCCCTTAATGAAGAGCCATCCTAATGATAAATCAAAATAGCCATAGATAGTATTGTTTAAACAACTGCATATATTTCCATGTAGCATTTCTTATCTCAATAGGTCCCATTGTACCAAGACTTTTTGATTCTCTCTGTAACTTTTTAAGAGTTTCATCAACCAACTATTGATTTAAATTGTATACTAGTTTACAAAAACCATAGTAGTTAAGTGCAAAATCTTAATCTTTCAAATAAGAGATTCATTAGTTCATACTTCTTTAAATAAATATTCATAAATTTCCATAACCAATGGAGAAAGGATCAAATCAAAGCATTAAATAACAATTATACTACAACTTTTTTAAAATTTTAACCCTCATATGAGCAAAGGTCATAAAGCACTCATACATACTTAAATTTCTATATTCTCTCATAGAATTTTAGTATGATTTCAAAAATCAAAATTATAATTTTGAAACTAAAGTAGTTTCATGTTAGAATTTTCATCATAAAATGAACATAATGTTTAAGAAATTAATAATTTCATAGTTAAAATTAAAATAACTTAAATATTTATGCTTAATTACTAACCCATAATTTATTATAGTAGTTGATTTAGTATAAAATAACTAAATCTGAGGTATTTTACACAAAAACTAGTTATGTCCCAAACATAACTTTGTAATATTCATCATAAAATATAAACCATCATAGTAATCATACTTATTATGTGGTCCTTCCACCACTTTAGATTATGCTTTATGCATAGTTTCTTTTCATTCATCTTAGAATGAAATTAACCACCAGCCAACCATGTTGCTATGGTTACCAAAATTTATATCATTCATGGGTTAGTGTAGTGTCCCACACTAACCACATAAAATATTGAAGAGCCCATCCCAAGCACTCACATGCAACCCTCAAGGTTTTTAGCATGTTCTCCATTAATTTTGTGAGCTCACATGATGGTTACAGAGATCCCAATCGCATCATCATTTTATAAATACTTCTTGAAAACACCCAAAAATTTTAAAAACTACTTGATCAGGACTTCACATTACCCCTTCTAAGCATATAAATACATGTTAGCCATGCCATTAAATAGATCAGTATATCCTTTTCAATAATATTCTCTCATTATATATATATATATATATATATATATATATATATATCATAACATAGCATGCTTGCATTTACAATCCAATATGTGCCTACATTTTAGTAAGTACAACCTTGCTATAATGCATAAGTATCCAACTTATAGGACAAATTAGTACTTCATAAAGATACATCAAATAATTTCACACATAAGTTATTTTAACAATAACCTTCGAGAGGTGGTTAAGGTAACACTTAATCCACAAGTTAACCATTATGCATGAAGATTCCATGGCCAACTTGTGTCACACATTGTACACACACCCAAATGAATTAGGTGTCTACCTCATACAAAATGTAAAAGTACATTTTCAACCTATGAAAGACTCTACTTCCTAATCCATACCCAGTCTAAATCAATGTAAATATAATGATTCTTTACCCTCAACCTTACACTTGCATCAATGCTCATCACTAGAGTAGCAATGTGGGATTACACCACACAATACAATATTATACTCTAGTAGATTTAATTAATAGAGATTATTTTTTAAAAGAAAAAATTATATCATAAAGTAGTTTATGATCACATTGCTTCATATAAAGAATTAATAACACAATGTCACACTTGTTCTATGACATATACATGAAATTCTTATAAAATAATGTTTTATAACATAAACAATCTTCAAAGTTACATGGTATAACATAATCACATATAACATGGAGGTTTACACAACATATAACAATTTTATATGCAATGAATAAACTATATGGAATAGGATACATATGTTTATTCAACTATTTTGATAATTTATGCCAAGAGTATTTTCACATCATAACACACAAAAAACTTACAAGTGAAACACAAGGGTCCATGAATCCCATTGGGTCACCCAATGTATTATATATCATCTAAATGACACCAAATATCCATCATAAGTACCACATAATTAGTCTTAGGGATCTCAAATTTATTATCACCTTCCTTCAAGGAAGGGTCTATTCCAACAAGGCCCAAATCTATCTCTTTGAATTCCAAAAAAAATTAAAAATAATGTTCATATGTCATGGATAGATGGCTCATACTAACTGATACTAATAAGATATCCCCAAAAATCTCTAACTTGCCCAAACAAGTCAATCACATTCACCCTCACTTGGCCCTCTAGGCCTGAGTCACACCCTTGGTCCTCCCAAATATGTCATACCTAAAGTATCATATGAGGGATCATCTAAACAAGTCATCATCAAACACCAATAATTTATATTTTTATTCCAATAATAATCTTTTATCACGATTCCCCCAATTGACTTGCCCAAACAAGTGAGTGGTTGACTAGTGTTGCTTATCCTATGTAGTTTGGCCTTGGGAAGGGTGGACTTAGCCAAGGCTCAAGGTGAATATATTACTACCATGGAAATTATAGATTTTAACAATTATTAATTTTAGTTGAAATTCATATATGTCAACACTTTAATATCATATAACACAGTACGTATTCACTTTCAATTCACATGATGGTTATAATTACCTAACCATAATAACATTTCAACCAAAAAAACCTTCCTGGTCTTGCTTACAATTCCACCACTTTGGACCCAATAGTGCTCATCAAGCACCAATCATAATGTCTTTTTTTTAACATTTGCATAGTTGTAACTAGTCACTTATAGTGACACATAAAGGCAAGCAAAACATACAGCTTCTTGTCATAGCTATAAAAAAAATAGTCACATAAAATTAATAAGTAATTATTATTTTGGAAAAAAAATTATTTTAATTTACCCAAGATATATCATTAATAATATAAATATCTTATTTTATAATTATTATTAAATACTTTAGCTCTACATCATAAGGCTCTATTAAAAAAATTTGTATTTGATGTTTAATTACACCACCTTCAAAAAGTAGATTTGCCTTAGAACAACCTTGCTCAACCATGAGCATCTTATACATGTTGAGTTGTCATACTCAACTAAATGCCACTCATTATAATATTTCTATATCGGCTCAATAAGTATTTGAGCATATATTATATCAAGTATTCAATTTATATGAATAGAATATTATAAAAATTCTACCCATAACAGTCATTAATTATGTTGAAAGCACCAATCCTCAGCATTTTTATAATTTTTAAGATGGTCAAAGGAATCCATCATTTATGATATCAACCAAATATCAACATTCAATCAGAAAAGCTTTTCTGATCTTGATTATAAATTCACTACCTTGGATAAAACAATATTTCATAAGCATTAGTCATGAAACAAAGCTCTTTTTTAACTTATACTTGTGCCACACAAGTCCCAATAATGAGTTGGGATACCATTCCAACCTCACTTTACCTATTGAACCTTAATTCACATTTTATTCCTTTATTATCTACAAATATTGTGTTTAGTAACAAAGGTATCAATTTAAGACAACTTTGATTCAAAAATAATTTTATTAGTTCAAGACAAATATAGTTAACATGTCAAGAAACATAATAGGCCAACTTCACCAAGTTTCTAATTAGGTCCTTAAGATAAAAATAAGGCCTGCTAATTTCACTTAAGACTTTATTTAGAAAAAGAGTAAAGGTAGCCACATAAATTACATAAGATCTATGCATAACTCCAGCTATAACTTAGTCTAATATAGGACTTAAGAGAGTAATTCTCAATTAAAAAACCACCAAAAAATTAGTAAATATTCAACAACTCACCAAGTGGTCTTGATAATCAAAAATTCATTTCAAGGTCCTTCTCTTCCAACTCTTATTACTAAGTTAGCTTAATGCATATCCAATGGACTAGTAATGGTAATCAATAACATTCAAGTCTATCAACCTAAAAAACTCAAATCAGTCCCCAACCAATAAAGATTTTAAAACAAGATGATTTACTCAAGTAAATCAAGTATACTCTTACCTTAACCAGCCTCCCAAGTGTAAGTCATCCCTTAACCCTTCAAGGACTTAATGTCCCAAAAAAAATTCTAATAATTATTAAATATTTGTTCTAAATTCTAACAATGGTCTTTTATCTCTTTAACTCATATTGACCTACCTATATAGGTCAATTGGTAGTTAAACGAGATCCATATCAATGCAACCTAAAATTTGAAAAGGGTGACTTTAGCCAAGGCTATGGAGATCTTCATATTTTATTCAGGGAATCATTAAGATCCCATATGGTTATAAGATTACCTACATAAATTTTATCAATTTTTGCATACACGCTCACACATATATATACATTCTATAATATAGGAACTTTTAGCACTTCAGGTTTATATAAATAGATCATTAATCAACTCATCTAAGAGGTTAAGTGATTTTATAAGGGTCACACATGACCTTCTCAAGAGTATAAGACATGTATCAGTCTATACAAGACATAAATCTAACCCTAGTTTATTATGCACACTAGCATACAAGGTTTAAATTCAATCTTAGAAAGACAATAGAGATATACATGTGGAATTAAAACATAACAAGGGATACACATATAAGTTAACAAAATAAGCCTCCATAAGGATGTGTACATCTACATTTAGTGTATTTATAGCTACCCAAAGTACATTATGCAACACAATCCCTTTGTAAGGGTATGCATAATCATACAAAAGATCAACCAGTTTTTTAAGCACATGTTAAAATAAGTGCAATGCATCAAAACTCAATAAAAACTTTTAATTATAGGCTCTAATACTAGGTGAAATGACCCCAAAAAAAATTATTTTCTTTTGAGTTTTACTTTATTCAAAGTGCAAGCAAAGTTACGAATAGAGTTTACTATGCATGGTTGGGATTTTTATAATGCACCTACAACCCATAACCAAAGTTATTCATGCATTATTCCCATCATACACCATTTTAAATATTCAAGAAATCAAAACATTTAATGTTGTATTTAAAATCCAAGACTCATGATGTAAAAGAATCATTACACATGGTACATGTCTTAACTATAATTGGATCAACTAATACAAAGCATGCCCACATCATTATATAGGAATGTATAAGCTTCCAAGGATGTCCTTGCTCATTTAACTTCATACATATAAGATATATTCAATGGTACTATCCTATATGGATCTTTATACCAAGATCTCACAATTTAAGAATCATTGCACCATGTTTAATCATACACTCATACCTTAATCAATTTAAGGAAATCCAAACTTACAAGTTCTACATGCATGGCACCAATTTATCTTGTAATATAAACTTTATAAATCCTTCTTAGGATAAATATGCATGGTTTTAATACCAAGTTCTTTATCACAACTTACAATAAATAGTTAAATATGTAGCAATTTTTTTTAAAATTTCATGAATGTCAATCACTTGAATTAAGCATGCATAGTTTCACCATCACACATTCCTTTATACTTGTAGTGTAACGAATTAAGCTTGATATTGTATTAAAAATAATATTATTATAAATTAAAAATCATTTATTAGACATAACCCATGTGTAAGAACTCAAGCAATAGCATTACATTCTATCTACCTCATAAGACCACTTGCAAACACCAACATTAGTGTAAATAACATCAATAATCACTTATTAAAACCATATAAAAATAGTAAAAAATTCTTATTGCATACATAAAAATAATAGAATCAATAGATTACACAGCTCAGAAATTAATTTCTAGCACTCTAAAAATTCATGAATTCAACTAGTAACCAACTCAAGTTCATTTTAACTTGGTTGTAGCTTACTATAATTTTTTTTGTTTAACCATACTAAAATTTTAAAAAAAATTACATTTCAAGTGGATGCTACAGGATTAACAAGAAAAAATAATAACTCTCAAAATCATGTTGTAGGAAGAGCATTTAATTATTGTAGGATATTTCTCTTTTAATAACAAAATATAGTCATATTAAAAATCAATTTTATTTCTTAATAATAAATTTAAAAAATGTGTTTCAAAGGTTAAACCAAGGAGAATAAATCCCAATTTTTTTTTCTAATATCACTCTATAATTTATGAGCAGTAACTACATCAATTTTAGATTTATATAAAAAATACAACATGCTTTTTTACATTACAAGAAGTTGATGCAAGAATAATAAATGGAAAAACTAAATTTTAAACATGCTAAAAATAATAATTTAATCACTAAAAATGAGTATGACTGGTGTCAAACAAATTATGCAACTCCATAATGAAAGAATAGCTGCCAAATGATCTACATATCACCCTAACCCATCAGTTGGGTGGTGGATTCAGACATTCAAACTTTGGAAAAAGTTATGGGAAAGATGTTTAGTCATAATTGAGAAATTTATGGTAGTCACACATCATCAAATAGATAAACCTTAACATCATGCACCAATAGTGCTAGTAATAATACACTAAAATTTTTACAAGTGACACTTGCATAAATGGGCCTACCAGATCTATCAAACATTCAACATAGGATGAAACATCCAGATTTGCAATTTTTTTGACCAAGAGAAAAGCAAAAAACCAATCACATTTTGATCTAAGAATGCAAAACAAAAGAGGTAAAATAAGAGAAAACAACTCTTTTGCATCAATACCTCTAAATCTATCAAAATCTAGGCAAAATAAGCCAGAATAAAAACATTCAAGCTTGGATATGGTACCATATTTTCCTAGGTTTCCATTAAAGACCAATAACGTCAAATAAAATTAACAATAATAAAAACCCAATAGCTATAAAATAATTACACTAGAAAAAAAAACATCCATTTGGCCATTAAATGAAAATACCATACAAAAAAGAAAATACCCAGCATGCCATTTCAAGGTAACACTTTCCATCTATGAATAAAATAGAATAAATATCTAAGGTTTTAATATTTTATCCCCAAATATATTTCAATAATAAATCTTATTTCTTTTAAACCCTATATATCAGGTAAAATTTTAACTCACAACTAGGTATGAAGAATCAATCTAACTCCATACAACCATAAAAAGATAAAAATCTAGCAACAAATAAAAATGCATCATTTACTTGGCACAAATCTACTCTATTAAGAATAAAAATAAACTTTTTCTTGATTACCCTTCACAAAAAAAAAATTCTTGCCAAGATCTGTCCATTTCTTCCATGGCTTGCTCTCATTTTCTCCCTTCTACCCAAGCATGAATTTTTCTAAAGGATGAAATTTTAGTCTACATTACTATCCATGTCCATCATTTTACCTCTAGGGTTTCTCTAACAACCAACACACAAAAAATACCTTTTTTCTAAGTAAACAATTGATTCCTTTTTGGGTGAAGAGTCAACCTTTAATGTCATCCTTTTCCTTAATTAATAAACTTTTTATTTATTTTTATTTTCCTTCTTTTTTATTTATTTATCTATTTAAAAATAGATTTATTTTATTTTATTTTTATTTTTTATAACTATAATGCATCTCCAAAAGTTCACAACCCCTTAATGGTCATCATGACCTAACACAATTTATTTAATAAATAAAATTAAACATGGGTTAATTCTTTCCCACATATTTATTAAATCAAGGTCATCATGGAGTTCTACTCCATTATAATTTATGGCATTAACCTTCATGAGGCCTCTTGCTGATAAAACCAAGACAAGAAAACTTATATTAAATAATTTTAATCATAATATGATCCATAGTGGGCAACAAGTTAATAGGTTTGAAATGATAATTAAAGTATTTGAGTCCCTTTAACTGCCAGAATAAAGAAAATGATAGCTAAGACAAAAGACATCTTATCACTAAGCCAACACACACAAGACACCAAATAAAAATAATAACTAAAAGTGGACACAACCATAATCAAGTGAAATAAAAGGATGAAAATATCAATCAATATTAAATGAATAAAATAAGACAAAAAGAGGGACATAAGACATGCTACAACTGCTCGAGGACTCGATGGATCATTACCATTATATTTCTTATCTAGTACTGGTGTTACCTAACTACTCACTACCTCCACTATTATTACCATAACTACTGAATTCCACTACTAGCCTAACTCATATACCTATGATCCTTGCATCCACCAAAACATGGCATCAGTAGTATCTGCTCTACATGAAAAAAAAACATATATACATGTAAAATTTGAATTTTATAATCATCACAATATAAAATTATATTGATGACATAATTAATATGTAAGATCCAAGTATGTTATTGCCAGATCAAAGTATGTTTTTGTAGTATCAAATTATGTTGTTGTAGAATAGCAGTATGTCCTTGCAGGATAACATTATGTCATTGTAGGATAATAGTATGTCATTATAGGATAATATTATGTTTCTGCAAGATAATAGTATGTTATTGCAGGATAATAGTATGTTGATGTAAGATAATATTATATTATTATAGGATAACAGTATGTCACTTTAGGATAACAATATGTCACTGTAGGATAATATCAATCAACATCTATATGTAAGCATCAGATAATCAACACTAAAAATTATGATAATACATATAATAATGTCTATAAAAAAAAGTAAAATAACAAGTTGTGACACTTTAAATTTGAGTTTTTTAATCTATAAAAAATATAAATCATTATACTTTTGTTATTTATTCCACCTTTTATGTCTTCCTTTTATCTATCCCTGTGTCACCTCTGTCAGGTGGTATCTTCAGCCTTCCTTCAGCTTTTTTCTTTCCCATCTATGTTAAATTAGTTACTTTCCCTCTACATCACCTTAGTTTGGATTTTGTGCTACACTTATGGACCTTGATTGAGTCTTTTTACATTTTTTTAGGTTTATATGAGTTGTTATTCCTCTTGTAATCTCCTTCTTTGCCTGCATCCTCTTTATTTTAGTATTTTTTACACTCTCCTTATAGTTGTGTCCATATGTTAGGGATAACACCATTTTTACCCTTTCATGCTAAATTTAAGATTTGATATAATGGTTGTCTTATTTTTTGCACCCTCCTTATTTGTCTTTTATCATGAGTTATTTTTTCAAAAAAAATTAAAGCTCTTTCATGGCATATCTACTTTCATGATTTATTAAGGTTTTTTCAATATAAATCACTAATTTATTTTTTAGCATGATATTTATATGTTAATTTTTTTTTAAAAACAAAGTTTTTTTTAATTATCTTTTTAAAGTAGCTTTATTTATTTTCAAAATCACTCATATTCACAATCAATAAATAAAGTGATATTTATATATTAAATCAAAACTTATTTCCCATAAAAATTTCATTAACGTTTATTAGGATTTGTGAGAGTTTATTCATTTTTTTCTAAAAATAAAAAGTCCGCATTGTTGTATGTTAAATACATTTTTTTTTAATTTGTTGAAATTTTTTTAATTGTTAATGTTTTGGTGTGGGCTTACCATTAAAACAAAATTTAACAATTCATTTTTTGTTTAAGTTCATTCTCAACAGAAGCTTCTAAAACTATTGTTATTATCTTTTATTTTTCAATTTGGAAGATTCTTTTAGCCATCTTGTTCCTCAATTTTATGTAATTATTAATATTTTCTTGGCTCTCATTTATTCCTTGATATTTTTTTACACTTCATCTAAGTCTCATTTTTTGGCCTTATTGTCATTCCTCCATGCCTCATTCATTTTAAGTGATTTTTTATTACCTATTCAATTTCTAGGTATTGGGTGAGCTTTCATGGCATAATAACTCAATGTTTACCTAAATTTAAACTCACATCCACTAATTACCATCTATAAAAATTACATATATAATACATATTCACTTTTAAACACTTGGTGTGTGTAGTATATGACACAAACCCTAAACCTGATAAAACCTACCACCACTAAAGTTCAAAAGAAATGGTAAGCAAAAAATGATGAGACTTTAGTATTGATTGGCATGGTCATGAACTCAAAATTACATTTTCATATTGATGGTTTTCTTCTTGCATCTATTGCACGGTGTAGGATTAAATATGTTTATGATGTTGTGAATGAATCTTTTAAAATTCAAATTCAAGATCAACTATATAATTTAAAGTATAATGACTTCAAAACTATGGATGATTTCTTGATTAAAGTTCACTCCTTATATTCTCATCTCATTGGTTTAGGTATTAAATTTTTAGATTTGAATTTAATTCATATTATCATGAAAAAATATTTGCCTCAATCTTTTCAATAGTTTATTATAAATGTTCATTAACAACTAGATTTTCCTACTTTATCTACTCAATTGATGTTTTATTTATCTTATATTTTATTGCATCAAGAATAAAAAAATTTAATTCAATTGGGTATTATTAATACTAATGAAAATGCTTTTGTTTCTAAATAACAACACAAGAATATAAAAAAACATGCTAAGTCCAATAATACGTATGTTAACAAAAAGATAAAAAAATCTAACTCAAATCTTAGGCAAAAGTTATAGTGTAATTATTGTATCAAAAAAAACTCATGATGAATATCACTTATTTAAAAATAAACTTGATATTAAAAATTTAAATCTTAGGTTCAAATACATTTCTAACACTAGTAACACTAAGACTCAATCTAAATAAAAGTCTAATACTAGAGTTGCTTTTACTTGTGCTTTGTGTGCTTCTCCCAATGAATAGATTATTGATTCTGGGTTTATTCAATATATGACATCTAATTCATTTTTTTTTACTTATTTAAAACCATAACTTTCTAAAAATCATTTAAATCTTGTAAATCATGCTTCTTGCAATGTTGAAGCCATATGAATTGTTCAAATCCTTAATGGTAAATTGCATGATGTCTTACTTGTTCTAGATTTAAAATTGAATTTGCTTTATATTCCTCAATAATGAAAATAAGATTATAAATTATACTTCTTTAATAACACTTTTTATGTTAAATCTACCAAGTAATATTTTCAAGTAGTTTTTACTACTTTTTTTTTGCAATGAGAATTTGTTCAAGTTTACTAGATTATCTTCTTCCTCCTCTTCTCATGTTTTTCTTGCTTCTTATGATGCTAACTTGTGGCATGAATGAATAAGACATTAATTACCAAATTATTGTAATTATTAATAAATTTAATATGTTGCAATGTTTGCTTAAAATTCCTCCCACTAATTCTCTTTGTAATGGCTGTATGTCTAGTAAAATACATAAAAAATTATTTTCCTAAGAATCAATCTTGGTGTGTCAATAAAACTCCTCATTTATTTCATAGTGATCTTTTAGGCCCTATGCAAACTCCTTATATTAATTAAGTAAAGTATGTTTTAACATTTTTTTATTATTGTACTAGACGAGTTTGGATTTACATCTTGAATACTAAAGATCAAGTTTTAGACAATTTTATTGAGTTTCATGCCTTTGTTAAAAAATGATCTCATTTTTCTTTACACATATTATGCATTGACAATGGAATTGAATATGTTAACATTGATTTTTTTACATACTATAAACATCATGGTATTAAACATGAGAAAATTATTTTTTACACACCTAAGCAAAATAGTGTTGTTGAATGTAAACATAGGACTATCACTTACATGGCTAAGTGTATGTTGCATACTAAAAATATGCATTATAAATTTTGGACTGAAACTATATATTATGTTATTTATCTAATAAATAATACTCCCACTAAATGTGTTTTAAACATTAACCCTAAGGAAACTTGGAGTGGTATAAAACTTAATTTAAAACATTTACTTATTTTTAGTTATGATGCATTTGTTCATATTCTCATAGAAAAACAAAATAAGTTATATTCTAAAGTAGACACTAATAAAAATTTAGTGTCTAGAGTTTTTTCTCAAATTGAAATAATTGAATATAATGAAATTTTTGAACATGTTACTAAGATACCCATAATTAAAATTGTTTTAGCTTTAGCTACTCACATGCATTGGCCTATTTATCAAATAGATGTTAAGAGTGATTTCTTAAATTATGACTTGCTTTAAGAAATTTACATGCATCTACCCTTTGGTTTTATTAAGAAAAGAAATGAACATCTTTTTTTCAAGTTAAATAAATATACTTATGGTTTGAAATAATCTCCTAGAGAATGTTACTCTAACATCTATCAATTTTTTATAGCTCAAGGATTTACTCGTACTTCTAATGATCCTAATATTTTTGTCAAAAACACTCCAAATGACATAGTTATCATTGTTTTGTATGTTTATGACTTAATTATAATTGATATTAATATTTTAATTGTTTTTTTACTAAAAATGCTTTGAATAATACCTTTAAAATGATCGATTTGGATCACTTACATTACTTTTTAGGCATTTAATTTTAGAAACAAAAAGATAGCATTTATATTTCTCAATCTAAACATGAATATGACTTGTTATCTAGGTTTAATATGTTAGATTTAAAACCTTTTATTACCCATTGTGAACTTGGTTTCAAATTACTTAATGACATAGAAACTAAACCTATTGATCCAACACTTTATATACAACTAGTTGGTAGTTTGAATTATATTTCTCATACTCGTCCTAATTTTTTTTTTTGTTGGATTGGTTTCTAATTTTATGTCTAAACCTAAAGATAATCATTTTAAATTTGATAAAATAATTATTAATTATATTAAATTTACTTTACATTTTGTCATCGAATAGACCTTAAATAATAATTTCTCTTTGGTAGGTTATTTAGATTCTAATTGGGTTGGTGATCCTAATGATCAAAGATCCACAAGAGGTTACTATTTTTTTTGGTTCTAGTATAATTTTATGGAATAGTAAAAATTAGATTATTGTATTCATATCTTCCATAGAAGCTGAGTATAAAGCTTGTAATCATGTTACCAAGGAATCTATTTATCTTAGAAGACTTCGTGTAGATTTGGTCTAACCTCAATTTTTGGCTACTCTAATTTTTGGTAATAATCAAAGTTCCATTATCTTATCAAAAAATATGATTTTTCATGCAAGGTCCAAGCACATTGATATTTAAAATCACTTTCAATGCAAAATTCTTGAAGATACTCAAATTATTTTCTCTTTCTATCCTACTCAAGAATAAATGGCTAATATTTTCACTAAGCCATTATGTAAAGAAAAGTTTTTACTATTTTATAAAATGTTAGGATTGAAGGAAGTTATCATTAATGGGGAGAGTTAGTAATGTATTCTCCCTTCTTGTTTGTTTGTAAAACCCTAAGTAAAGTTCAAGGGGGAGTGTTAGGATTACCCTTTATTTAGGATAATTTATTTTATCCTAAGTTCCATTTATGTGTTTAAAATTTGTATTTATGTGAATTATAAATTTAAATCTAGATTTTATGAGATGTCACTCACTTCTTTATATCCCTTTAGGATTTAGGAGTTACTTAGCACACACCTACCTTCGCTTTCTAAGAGACTAAGCCAAAAGTGGCACAAATAAAGGAGGTTTATAAGGTAATCATGAGATTCCTTATAACTCCCATTATTTTTATCTAACTCTATAAAAAATCCTTTCTTTCCTCCTTTCCTCTAGAAACTCATAGGTATCTCTTTTCTTCTCAATTTGATCTTGCTTTAAAATTGTACTTGTGGAGATTTTGGTGACAATCCTTCTTATAATATAACATGTATTTTTATTCGATACATTTAGTTTCTCACTCTAAAATTCTTATATAATTTTTTGTTTGTACTTTGAGATGTAACATTGCTTTGTGACTTCTTTATTTCTACACTTTCATTTGCCATTGATGAATGTTCTTGGGATAACATCTTCAATATCTTTCATGTATTATAACTAATTCATTTTAAATTTAAGATGATTAAGGTCAATGATAAACTCATTTTATGATTAGTTTTTAGTTGGTATACAATTGAATATAAAAACTATTTACCCTATTTATTAAGAAAAACCTATAAATGGTGGCAAGTTAGCAATTTGGGCCAATGGCTCATGTTAAAATAGTGGATGGGTGAATTACGATCATGAAATTGATTCAATTACCTTATTGAATGTTAATCCATTAAATAAAGAGTCATTTTTTATTGAAAATTGAAGATGTGGAATTAGAAGCGATTTTCACTTTCGGTGAACTAATTGCATGTTTTAGGTATAACAAGATAAATGTGGTAATATAATAAATGACTAATGGGAGGTTAAAGGGTTGAAATATTTGAATAATAAACTTATACATGAGACTTCAAATGGTTTAAATTTTTTTATTACATGCCTTAGTTTCTTAAGGAAATATTTAAGTGCTTTCAAAGGACAAGATTACATACCAAGATTTAAGTGCGATCACATTAAACTTGATAAGAAGAGAGTAATAACCCCTTATAAAATTGGTAAAAATATTAATGATTTTCATTAGTTTTGTGTATTTATCTTGTTTACTTTCCTTATGGATAACCCACTAACTAAATTAATTAATGTATGTTCATAAATCATGTGGTAACTTATATAAGCCTAATGTTTATTAATAAGGGAAAAACAAGACAACTAGATTTAATAATGAGAGGTTGCCTTTTAGTTGAGGCGTGAACCCTCATGAGTTATGGTTGGTCTTTAGTAACTTATTTTTATAAACATAGGTTTAATAATATACATTGTGAATATGTTTAAATGTCAGATTATGATTTTATTAATTTAATTTATTAAGAGAATTAAAATTTTATATTTAATTTAAATGTTCTTTCATGGTAACATACT
This sequence comes from Torreya grandis, assembly GCA_037957365.1. Lineage (NCBI taxonomy): Eukaryota > Viridiplantae > Streptophyta > Pinopsida > Cupressales > Taxaceae > Torreya > Torreya grandis. The sequence continues at coordinate 1,106,448 of JARHVA010000924.1, forward strand.
AGTATTTCAATTACCTTTATGTGCTCAATCATCTTTGTGGCATTAACAAAAGTGTTAAAAATGTATAATTTTCTAGCATTAAGAGTTGATTTTTTACTATTATGGATATAAAGAAGCATGATAATGTTTATGTTTATATGTTAGTAAGCATATGTTCAACTACCAGATATAGAGAGTCCAATCAATTCAACTCAAATATTGAATTACTTTGGTTCATCAACCAAGTTCCTAGTTCATGAAATTATTGGTACATACTTTTGGTTCAAGGAATTGATTGTTGTAATTCCAAATTGACAACCCTATAAACTCAAAAAAATTGTAGTTGGGATTTGGGTTTATGATAGTGGTATCAAACCCTAGTTCTTACATTAGTGATCTTTCAGAAGTGAGTGGATAAATTTTTTTTGGTGTTTCTCAAGATGGTGAGGAGATGATCCAATATAGTTAATGTTAATAATAATTCCTAAAGTGATAATAGTGGCATAATTTTGGATTGTAGTGATGTTGATTGTCACATTTCCAATCATGATGTCAATATAAATATTGGTAACAATGACATTAGAGGTAATAATCAAAATATACATGTTGAATATGATCATGTTAGCATTAATAATAATAATAAAGGAAATTTTGGGTGTAATTTTATCATAAATTATATTTTGGGTGTACTTTATAACATCTAAGTAAAAATTCAAGTCTATGGTCAAATATTTTTAGACCTAGAAAATGTACAAAAATGAAATGAGTGAGAAGGGGTGCCAATGAAAGATAATATTAGGTAGCATGATGTGATGAATCCCATAATTAAATATCTTAATAAAATCCCTCAATATACCTATTCTAGTGGATAAACTTGTGATGTTTCATAAACATGGTTGGTGAATTTATAAAAATATTTCACCTTGCATAATATGGGTTATAACATTAAGGCCCATCTAGGAGTTTACCAATTGGTAGGTGATGCATCTTATGGTCAAAACACTTATGTGATCTCATGGGTTATGATCCTATGACTCTCTATTGGAATAATTCTACAAGGAAATTTTTTAAAAGGTACTTGAATGGGAAATGGATCAAAATGTTACTAAATTATAGCTACTGAAACAAAGATCAATGACTATTCAGGAACATGAGAACAAGTCTCTTATGTTATGTGAAATACATGCATGATTGATAAAATGAAGTAAAAAGTTCAATTTGGGCTTGCATGAGGTGTTAATACATTATTTTAACATGAAAAATCCTCACACTTTGGTTTTTTCCATTGAATCTACACATCGTTTAGAGGAGAATGAAAAGTCTGACTTAAAGGCAAAATAGGAATAATGGAACAATAAAATAACACCTAATCCCAAGGATTTAATTCCTATAAAAAATAAGAATTTTAAGAAATCTAACTCTAAGAAAAGTTTTTCCAGGTACAATAGTAATTATATAAAGTTTTATAACTTTAATAGAGGCTCTAAGCTTTAAAATTTTGCAAGGTAGCCTAATGGAAATCAAAATCAGCAACAAACAAACTCATATAGTCCTACCACTAGATAAATTTCTTTTCCATTTACTCCAAAAATACTTGTGGAATGTTTGAAATGTGGTGACAATAACTACAAAAAGTTTTCCCCCAATTAAAGGGTAATTAGCCTATGAATCACTGAGTTTAGGTTATTGTGAAGAATAAGAATGTTGATTTTTAGATAATGCCTATTGAAACCAAAGGTATAATTTTTGGTTTTTCATTAGATATATTCATTTATTTTGGATATATTTATAGTTTCATTTCCCCTTTAGTTTCTAATAGATGAAAAACAAAATCTATGAGTTGAGAGAAGGATGGAAGGTAGTTTTTGGCTTTGGCAAGAAGGTGGTTGTTATAAAATGTTTGGAACAAGCTTAATTAGATTTGGGAATCCTTGAGACTCGATAAAATTTGTTTTTAGTGCCTCTTGTGTATTATGACTAATTTTTGGCATGTATTAGCTGAAATAATATCAAGTGAAGCTTGATTATTTCAAAAAGAAGGTGTAATTCTTTGATGACTGGGGTAACTCAATGGAACTCCAAGGCATAATGAAACCTGTGTCTAGAAAAATATATCAGTATTACAACTAAAGAGATATATTATAAAAGGCTAAAAATTATACATGGTATAATTAAATGAGATATCTAAGGATAAGGGTTCTATATTAAGATATTACCCTATGTTAAAGTAGTTTGAGAATGTATTCCCTAAAGATATTTTAGGCATGCCTCCTCAAAGGGAGTTTGGTTTTTATATTTACATAGTACCTAGATTAACACAATCATATAAATTTCCATATAGGATAAATGTGGTTGATCTAAGGGAATTCAAAATGTAAATTCAAGAGCTACTAGAAAGAGGGCTTATTAGACCAAGTGTCTTACCTTGAGGATCCCCAGTTGTCTTTGTTATAAATAAATATGGCACCTTGAAGCTTTACATCAATTATCAAATACTCAAAAATATCATATCAATAATAAGTACCCCATTCCCAAAATTGGTGATATTTTAATCAAATGAAATGGGTTATGATATTATTCAATATTTATCTTTTATATAGGTATCACTAAATCTACATCAAGGATGAGGATGTGCATAAGACAACCTTTAGAATAAGGTATGGTCATTATGAGTTCATGATTATGCCATTTGGTTTAATTAATTCCCCTAATACCTTTATGAATTTGATGAACAATGTGTTTATGTATTTTATTAATCAGTTGATGCTAGTGTTCATAGATTACATTTTGGTTTATTCTAAGAATGATAAGGATGATTAAAATCACTTATTCTTAGTCTTACAAAGGCTAAAGTAGCATAAATTATTTTTGAAACTTTATAAGATCTCATTTTTACAATGTAATATTCATTACTTGATACACATCATCTCAAGGAAAGGTCTTTTAGTGGATCCTATAAAAAATAAATCCATTAGAGAATGGTCATCCCCTAATAATGTGAATGAAGTCTATGGCTTTATGGGTTTAGTGGGATACTATAGAAGGTTTATTGAAATATTTTCTATAATTGTAACCCTATCAATTCATTACATAAGAAAGGGGTAAATTATGGTATCCTCAATGTGAGGAAGCATTTTTTATGTTGAAAGATATGCTAACTTTAAAACCAATCCTTTTTATACCAGATCCCAATGAAAATTTTGATATCTATGTTGATGATTTTAAAGTGGGAATTAGAGCTATTTTGACCCAAGATGGAAATTTTGATTCCTATGAGTCATGAAAACTCAAGATCCATGAGTAGATATATACAAATCATGACATGGAATTAGTTTTTTTGGTGCATGATCTCAAGAAATGGAATTACTTCCTACTTGGGAAACACTTTATGGTGAAAACTAATCACTGCAGTCTTGTGCATCTATTTTCCCATGATGAGTTGAATGTCAAGAAATGAAGATGACTAGAATTTATCATCAACTTTGATACCAGAATTTCATATCTCAAAGGTATGTAAAATAGAGTGGTTGATGCACTCAATTGAAGGATAAATTTGGTGATATCAATATTAAATTCAAATTTCAATAATGTTATTCTAAAACAACAATGAATAGACCCTGAATAAAATAAAATTAATGTTGAGATAGATAATGAAACTATGGAAAACATTATCTTAAGTTTTTTATTATAATCAAATAGAATTATGAGGTACCAAGGCAAAATATTTTTTCCAAAATTTTCAAATTTAAGGGAGAAAATTCTGAATAAAGTACATTCATTACCTCATTTCACTCACCCAAGTGTCACTAATATGACACATGAGATAAAAATATTTTATTTTTGGCCTCATTTGAATAAAGATGTTTTTTATGGAAAATTTTTTGGAGTGTCAATGTGTTAAAGTTGAAAAATACCATCCAAGAGACCTATTATATACCCATAATTTTCTAGAAGGAATATGGGTTTTAATATCCATGGATTTCATCTCTAAATTGCCCAAATCTTAGGGTAGGAATGATACAATATTTGTGGTGATTGATAAATTCACCAAAGTTTCCCATTTTATTATTGAAAATCTTATCTATGATTCTCCTACATTTTTAAAGATTTTTGTGAAGGATATTGGTCACCTTCATGGTGTTCCTAAATTCATTATATCTGACAAGGACAAGTTTATTACTTCTCAATTTTATCAAATCTTGATGTCTACTTTTAGGAAAAAATTAAACTTTAGTTTAGCATATAGTTTAACATTCCATCATGAAATAGATGGCCAAACAAAAAGGCTAAATTAGATAGTTCAAGACATGTTGAGAATGTATGTAATGGACAATAGAATAAATGGGAATACTACCTATGTTTAATTTAATTTATGTACAACACCACCTACAATTCTATTATAAAAATGAAACCTTTTGAATCCTTATATGGGTGAAGTAATAGGACTCCCCTTGGTTGGGACGGTTTGTAAAATTAGGTCATTTTTGGTATAGGAACCGTTTATGAGTATTATGATCAAATGGATCTTATTAAGTAAAGGATCTAGGTTAACTATGATAGGAAAAAGAGTTATGTTGATCTAAAAATATCCCTAAAAACATTTTAGGTGTAGGATAAATTATTACTATGAGATAGACCTCAAAAGAGCTAGATAAAGTTTGGAAAGTCATCCAAAATGGCTCCACAATGTGTCAATTTATTTGACATAGTGGAGAAGATTAGTCTTATTGCTTATCGTCTATCTCCTCCTCCCTCTCTTTCTAAAATACATGATGTGTTACATGTGGAATTAAGGCATAAATATTTTTATGATCCCTCATATTTTGGATTGGAATAATCTATAGGTAGCATAAGAAGACATGATTTAGTTAAACCCCATTAATCTCTTCTCCCATCACAGTGTTGATCTATGAAAAAGAAAAAATCATCAAGTTCTGGTCTAATGGGATCATCTAAGTGAGAGTAGTGTAAAGTGGGAAGATTGAAGTCTTTTTAGACAGCATTACCCTCACCTTTTTGTGTAGGCCCTAGGGACAGTGCCTCCTTTAGGGGGTAAATGTCACATCTAGCTTAGGTAAATTATGATATTAATGGCTATTTTAATATTTTGTGTGTTACTATTATTTTTTATGAGATGGAATGTGACTGAAATGCATCTACTTTATCAAATTCATTTTTTGTAATTTAGTTTTAGTTTTATTTCATTAGTTGGTTATATTATTTTAAATATGATTTCATGATCATCTCTATATGTTAGTACTAATGATGTCACTCTATGATTATAGGTAATGAATGATGGATGAGCTAGATCTTTACTTGAAAGAACCACCTAAATGACATACCCATTTTATAGGGGTAAATGAAAATGAAAAGGTAATTATGTGTGATCATTTATGTCTATTGAGTCCTCATGTTTTAGTATAATTACATTCATGTAGTATCTTTGTTATTACATGGTTAATTGTTGCATTTTTTAAGCATGTCATTGGCACATGATTGATTTTGCTTCCATAAAATGGTAATGTTTTTATGTGATGAGACCTTGGGGTCTTTCACTTTATTATAGATCAATTTTAACATATTTTTGGAAGCATATTTAGAAGGTAGGCAAGTGAATTTGAAACTTTGTTTAATCCACTAAAATGGGCCATAGAGGGGACTATTATTGGTCTCTATAGGTTTGAAACATAACATATGTTAGGACCCTAGATAGGGTCATGGTAAGTGATTACCATGCATTTTTACTTACATGGAGCATGTTTAATCATATTTTAATTATTATGGTTTAATAACCATGTCTTGGAAAATCTATGGTATTCTAGTTGGGCCATCATTTTTGTCAAATGCTAAAATTTTGAGGGGAACCTAAGGTTCTGTGGCATGTCATGCTCAGGACACCATTACATTGAATATCTTGGTTATTTTTGGGAATCATGATGTAAGTTATTATATGTTGGTAGGATTCTCTCTCATCCAAAGGACCAAATCATAGCTATCATAGAGTTGATTATGTTACCATAGTAGCATGACAATTCTCCAAATTTTTAAAATAAATTATTTTACTAAATAGATGTTATGGTAATAAATAAATCCTTTTGGAAACAAAGGATTATTGTATTGTAAAAAAGGCATGTCTCACATAGACATGACCATTGATTTGCTTTGTATTGAGTTGGTATTTATATCACTGTAGTGTAATAAAATAGGATATCATAGAAGAGATAAGATATAGAAAGGTATTATAATAGATTACATAGTAGAATAACCTATGTAATTTCTTAAGTACATATAGTGTAAAGAGATATATAAACATTATATATGGTGGTTATTATATATATAAAGAAAGATAATTTAGAGTAGGAATTATTATGTATTGTGTACTATGTGATTTACTATGAATATAGGTAATACTTATTTTTCATTTAATGTTATGGATTATAACTAATATTAACCCCTATGCCAAATTAGTCTAACTAAACTTAACCTTAACCAACATAAGCTATATGTAGCCAATAACTTAAGATTATATTTCAACATTTGGTGGCACCACACAGACTTTAGTTCATAGATGTCTAGGGGTATATATCCTTTAGAATTATAGAATCCTAAATTAATATAAATAAAATAATATTGGTGGGAATAAAAATTGAAAAAAAAATCAAAATTTAAAAGGACAGTGAGAACATTACCATAAATAAAGGCATTATTCTTTAGACTACAAGAAGAAGAATTTTAGGTTACCTTTGCATAATTTATTTAGCCTTGGATATTACATCAAGTCAAGCATATGTAATTTTTTCATAATCACATTAAAAAACCTATTCATTAGACTAAAAAAAAATTTAAGCCTCTCCAACAACCCAATACACCTATAACTCAAGCTATTGATTACTAGTTTAAGACTACCATAGATTCATTCATCATAGTTTGGGTTATACAAGGTTGGCTGAGAGTCAATAAAAAGAAAGCTAAATTTGTTGAAAATTTAATGAAATGTTTCTTGAATATATTATTTTTCTTAATCCATAAGTTATTTGTGTAGTGAGGGCTAGTAAAACAAGGTAAACAATTCCTTTAGGGGACATGCACCTAAGGGATGGCGTGCAAAAATAGGGGGGTTCTTCAAAATATGTGACCACTCTAAAAATATGGTATAAATGGTTGGGGAGTTTAAATAATATTTATGGGGATAGGGAAGTAAGTATCAAGTAAAAATAAGTTAATTAAGGAGACAAAAAGAAATTAAGAGGATAAATTAAATATAGTTAAGCAAAAATCATGAATGAAAAGATGAAGAATCAGATAGAGGATTAGAGAAATTGGGAAAAATTTGAGAAATATTTACTTAAAAATTAAATTCAAAAAATAATTTTATGAATAAATAATATGGCAGAGAAAATTAATCTAGCCTCTACTAATGAAAACCCTAATATTGAAAATTTTAATACTATCCCTCTGCCACAAATGGATGAGTTAGTATTGACACCATGGGAAGGCACAGATGTAGATAATGAGATAATTAGAATATAATAATAACTATGTACCACACCATAAAATTTTATCAATTAAATGTGGTAAAAATTAATATATATAGATACATTATTAAGAACACCCAAACTATTCAAAACCTTGGGTGTGGAAGACTAACTAGTCACAAGTAGTTTAGATCACAGTAGACAAGGCCTAGAGAGTATTGGAATAATAAGTGAGGATATGATAATTAAGATAGGATATTTTAATTATATATTAAAACCAAGGCAAGATATTTTATCAATATAAGGAAGTCCGATAGTCAATACTCAAGAAGAAACTTTTACATATAATGTAGAAGAACAAATAGATGTGGAAAGAGATGTCAACCTTCAGGAGAAATTTGATTTAGAGATAGTATTAGTAATCATACTATATAAATACATCATAGAGATAAGGATGAATATAATATAATATAATATAAGGAGGATTAGTTAATGGAAAAAATGGCAAATAAGTATAATTAGACATATAAGATGTAGAAGAAGATATTCAAAGTAATGCAAACCCCCCAAACCCCAACCGCAAGATTCATAAGAGGAAATGAACCCAATATAACAATAACCATCCCCCATGCCACTTAAAAATAAACATGTACATCCATCCTTTGAACATAGATATATTTAATGGAGAGGAAGTTACAAATTGATACCAAAGTCATAAGGAATAGATTAAGAAAAGAAGGGAATTTGTAAGGAATCAGTGGAAGTGTTAGGAAGAAGATACTTCCAAATATAATTTAAAAGAGACAAAGGTCATAACCAAAATTTGATTAGATAGAAAAAAGATAATAGTAAAATTTTCATAGTACCACAGGAGCAAGTACATTAGGCAAGTAGGTGAATAGTGGTAGTAATCCTAGTAGTAGGATTCCTAACCAACCTAAGAACACTAAAATTGCACATAATTGAATGAATTTACCATTTTTTAGTAAAGACACAAAATATGTGGAAGAACATTTGTTTATATTAGACTCATACTAGAGGAGTCATAATATTACTGATGAAAGAGTGATATTATTTATTTTTGTTGGAAAAATAAGGGATGATGGTCTTAAATAGTACATGAAGACTTACTCTAGACATGCCACTACATGGTCTAATGTTCAAAAATCTTTTAAAATTTATTTTAACTATCTGGATATATCAATATAAACTACCAACAAGATGAGAGAGATGATACAAAAGGAGAAGGAAACTATCAATTATTATGATCAGTAGTTTAAATCCATAGTGAGTAAATAAGAAGAGCCTCTAAGTGAGAAACAATTAATAGAATGGTTTATATCTATATTATTACCATTCTATAGATCCAATATGGATGGTAAAAATTTAACATGTTTGTGGAAAGATTGAAAAGAGTGTCATGGTTAGATTCTCAGTCCTAGAGATAATATATAGATATCTTATTAAAAGACAATTTTGAAAGATTGTAGTTGGAGTTAGAATAATTTATATTTAAATGGGAGAAATAGATAAATGGGAATGAGTATGGGATATTACACAATAAGAATACACCACCATGGGTAATAATTTTTTGCACAACCTTTTGTGTGGAAGAATAGAATATTGCATAGTGATATGGCAAAGAGATCAGCAAAAATAAGATCAACATAACCACTCATAGGGATGACTCCACCAATTAAAAAAGATATGTACATGGATAATATTTATTCAATAATATATTGAATATATGATCAATATCCATGACACTTATGCCTCATGTTGGAAGTGGAAACACCTATGAATACATTAATGTATTACACTAAATATGGATCATTTAATCACTACAATAAAAATTGGTCTATATATATGCACTCATGGATGTGAAAACTACCAATCGGATAAGAGTGGAAACAATATATCAAATGCCACTACCATAACTACCCATGAATAGTTCTAGTATATTACAACTTGGTCAACAATATCAAGCACCACCTATAATTTAAAACTTTCAATCTCAAAATACCCTGCCAGAATACTATAATAACAATCAAGGAGGATATAAAGGAGGTATCTAGAGAAGCTATAGAGGAGGATACCACAAAAGGATAAATTACCAAGGGGGAGAAGATAATATCAAAACTATAACTAATGTTATAATCAGGAGATACCTCTATCAACATGTTATAAATATAGAAAGGTTAGGCACATCGTTATAAATTATGATGAAGAAACAAAAATAGAGTGTGGATTGTACCATGAAATAGGAACACATGACTCATTTTCATGTTCTAAAACAAATTAATTTTATAAAAATGGTCTAAAAAATAAATAATTGGTATAATCTCCCCCAATAAATGGGATAAACATTTAAGAAAAATGGTAGAAGTGTAGGATATGAAAGGGAAATGCAATGAAGTTTATTGTGGGAAGAAACAAGTTAAAAAATATAAGAAGAGGGAAGTTCTTCTCAAATAATAATAATGTCAAAAAACCATAAGAAAAAAAATAGAGGTTGTGGACGAAGGACCTCCATATTATGAATAATGATTCATAACCAAGAGTAGCGGTCACCACTAGAAGTGGGATGAAGACTGGTAAGGGTAAATAAGTAACCACTAACTCTAATATAAAAATAGATGTAGATGCTGAAGGTGAAAACCCTGATATCTATGAATATGATTGAGTTGTAAATAAAAACTATAAAATAATAATAGATAAATGAGATAAGGATCAGCTTAAGTTTACCTACTTAGATGAAGATGAGGTCAAGAATCTCAAAATAATAATAAAATTGTTTTATAAATAATACCTATTAACCAAGCTCAATCAATTTTGTAAATATTAAAACAAACAAAAGAGAACATTGAGTGTAGAGAATGGGAAAAAACCAAAAGAGAAATATAAAGAATGTTTTTAGAATAAATCAAAAATAAAAAAAGACTGTCATTCTATTAAATATTATAATCAATGGTTAGGAAATAGATAAACACTCTTAGACATTGACATAGATATAAATGGGTTACTGCAAAGCACATGGGAGATGTTAGGGAAACCATAGTTACATACAACAACATATGACATTTCCATGGTTGATGGTACTCCATGCTCACCAATTAAGACATTTAAAATGTTGAAGTTATTTTATATTGATAAATAAGAGAGTTGATTTTAAATTAATTGATATGTATGATACCATATATCGAGTGTTGTTGAGGCTAGAATGGTTTATAGATTGTAATGAAATATTATATTATAAATAATAAGAAATCACATTTTAAATAAAAGTCCTAGTAATCCATTTCCCACTAAAGGAAGGAATGATAGTGGAATGGCTTGAATAACTATAGATAAAAGATGAGGATAGAGAATTTGATGACCTTGTTGGTATACATACTCTAAAAAAATTTAAAAAATAGAAGATGACCTTGAACCCAATGATGAAGGGGAACTAATAGTAGAAGAATAAAAAAGAGAGATACCCTCAAGGGATGAAATTTAATATTTTATGTATTTTTATCCAAAAACCATAGTTCATAAAATATGTTGTATAAGGAAAACACCATGCAAAGGAAAAATCACCACCACACTAAAAAATCCATTATCATAGAGAAGAAGATCTCATCACATAACATGATCTTCACTTAACAAATTACCAAAATTTATGGGCATTGGACAAGTCAATGATTATTTACAATAGATGATGAGATTATTTATAAAATAAGAAATAATGATGAAATCCATTGATGATACACACATTATTATTGTTTCAAGATGTTACACACCCATAAATCAACTATTCACACATAGAAATATTTTTTCATACTAATCAAAACAAGGTTTATAAAACTAGATAATTGTTTCTAAAATATTATAGGTTATATGGGAAAAACCAACCCAATACTACATCTTGTCACATGTGAAAATGTATGGATGGTAAGAGGAGAAATAGATAAACACCTATAGGATCAAATTTTTTACTAGACATTAGACGCATTTCTAAAAACATGATGCCCACATTAGGTTATGTGGATAGGAACCATTAGATGGGCAGACCTAAAAATATAATTTTGGTAGAACTTTCAACTTTTTGGATACAGATACTAGAGTTCATCAATCACTATGGAAAATAAAAATATTTTTATTTATGTAAGAATAAACCACAAATCAATAGTTCTCCAGATTAAAAATAGAATAAATAAGGTTAGGACATAGGGATGATTGGGATCAAATTAGGAAAATTGTAAGAGAATTTCCAAAGACTTCATATAGTAAAAAAACATAAATAACTTGAATATATAGGATTCTAAAAAATTATAAAACAAGAAGAGGATGAATAAAAACTAAAAAACATAAAAATATACATTGAGGAAGGAGAAAGATAACTCTTTGATACTGTAGAAGATAAAACACAATACTTATATCAACCTCTTAAAATTAGAGAAGAGAATATATCCACATAAGGAAATCCAAAGATGCCAAAGTAGATAACTACTGGGAAGAAGAGATGGATAAGATACTAGAGTTAACAAGGGAATTTGAAGATTTATTCCACAGAACATTTATTAAGCTCAAATAAATCAAGGAATATGTGGGTATTATGAATATCTAATTGTAAAAAGATATTAAACCAATACAAAAATGGCTATATAGACTAAATCATAATTTTAATTCAAAATTCAAAATCAGATTGGATAGATGCTAGTTTTTAGAATAATAACCCTAGTGGAAGATGTATACTCTAGAACATGCTAATTACAGGTATATCTTATGCAATATAACAATAGAGATAAACATAGTATATACATCGTAATTATAGATTACTATTTGAAAACATAGATATACTTATCAAAGGAATAATCATAGAAATATAAAATATAGAGAAAGTTGGATTATGATAAATGAATAACAAAGGTTAAATTAAAATAGAGTAATCATTATGCATAGTGAAACAATAAAATATATTTAGAAGAACCATATTAGGACTATTCTATCAATCTACATCACACATTAGAACCAAATTACATAACATTTCAATATTATATTTAGTCTTTTAAATTGTAATCTCTTTGCATTCTAACCTTTTGAGATACTAAAAAATAAATACTCTCTAAATTATTATACTATTGCTTAAGCTTACAAGGTCAAATACATTTGAAAGACTATATAAAATACAAACTCATATACTTTGTACACATGTCTAGCCAACTATAATTTGTAGTTTTGATTACCTCAATCCATACCCAATACTTTATTAGACTTAATTTATTGTCTCATATTGATACAAAGTCACACCTTGAAGTCTACTTTGAAGCTGAGAGGATGTGTCATAAACACTAGTCTTAGTTATCGGTCTAGGTGGCATTTACCAATTTTCACCCATTGCACACTACTTGGCCATCCTTTTTAGGTTTTAACTAAGTATCATACTATCCTACTACCCTTTTAGGTTTTCAATAGACTAACATAACCAAGTGGCTACCCTTTATGGGTTTGTAACTATTTTGTCCCCGCTTCTAATTTTTGAGACTATCCTATACTCTTTGTACAAAACTTCTACAATGTGCAAAATTTAAGTGCACTATATCTATTGAGAAGGTGGTGGTCTGATTTAGAGTTGTTGAGGTGGATGCTATTGTGTTATTGATTTTTTTAGACTATAGTTAGATATTCTAGGTGTGTAATAGGTACTAGGGAATTTTTTATTATTGGGTGCATGTTTGAGTCTATAAATCTACCTTCCTCTATTGAAAAATTTGTTGGAGTTGTGATGGAATGAATTGAGTACATCCACTAGTTGAGCAATAGAAATATTGATCTATGAAAGATATTGATTCAACATTTTCTAATCTTTCAGGGCCTTGCACATCATGGAAATCAAAATTCATAGTGGAGTCTGGATCAACGTCAAATTTTGCACATCATGATCTTCTATAATGGATATTAGTCATTTAACATTTGTAATTTTGATCTAAATATCCAACACCATATCATATAATTAGTCTAAAACCCTTTAAACTTTAATGCCTATAAACATGTTGTACATTATCTCATTATGCCATCTTTAGAGCTTTTTCATGGTATTGTCCCTTGAATCCATAATTTTCTTGAGTGTAGTGCTCATTGTATATGCAGTATCTATTTGATTATCTAACACCACTTTGGCTTTATCAACTAATGTGAACTCAAGTTTCATAATGGTCAAAAATTTATTGAGGTGTTACCTCTAATTGAGCATTCTTTGGCTTATCTATTTGGCTTACTATGTAATGGTCTCAAAAACCTACTCATATTATTCCATCAATTCATAAATTTCCTCTATTTCCATCCTTATGGATTAATCATATCTGTATAGTGTTTTCATATGTTGCATGGCTAGCCAATCCTTAGTAAGTTATGTCAATAGGGTTGTGATTTATTTATCTACATACATTATTTGATCACCTAGCACCTATGTAACCAAAGTGGGGAAAGTATAATCTATTAGTTTTCATGTGTTTTTTATTTGATTAACTAGGTTTTCATTGTCATCCTATAGCCTCAACACTTATTTTTCTAAGTCTAATGCCTTTTGTGTAATTGACTCTTGGAACATAGTTTCACCTTCAATTTAATTTGATAATGGCAACTAGAACACATCCAAATTTATTTCTAAAGTATTAGTATAAAATTACATAGATGTGGTAGGATTTGTAGATAGATTTAGTGTGAATTTCACTAAAGGAAGAGCAAAAGTCATGCATTAGGTGGATGTTGTGGAAAAATACCACAGTCACTAACTATAAATCTAAGTCTTTATCTATGAGGGTTCCTCTTACACATCTAATTATGTTGTCAATGTATGATATTCTATTAACTATGCTTCCTTCTTGGCTTTTGTAATTTTAGTTTTAGATTCAAACTTAGCTTTAGCACCTACCTCATCTTGAGATTTGGCTTGTGCCTTGGTTTGAGCCTTAGCTTTAGCTTTAGCTTTGGCTTTCGAATTTACCTCATCCTAAAAAATTTCCTTAGCCTTAGCCTTGGATTTATATCAATTTTATTGCTCATCAACTACTTACTTAGCTTATTCTTCTTTGGCCTTTTTTCCTACCTCCTCTCTATATCATTATGCAACTTGTGCTTCTTATTATTTCTTGTTTACTTCCTCTTGTTATTTTTTCTTGCCTCCACTTATTCAACTTGCTTTTTTCAAGCCTCTACTTCTTAAGCTTAATTATCATAGGCTTATTTTTACTCATCTTTCCTCTTCATAGCCTCAGCTTCCTTATCCTATTTCTTGGTATCCTATACTTCTTCAACCTACTTTTGTGTAGAATCTACTTATTTGGCTTATTATTTCCATTGTTGCTCTTGTGCAGCTTGATGTTGTTGGTGTTGTACCTCCTACACAACTACTTGTTGTTTAGTTTATTATTTCTTATTCTTTTTATCCTCCTATATTATTTTCTTTCCAACCCTCTTCTAATTCTATTCTAGTTTTTCTTATTACTACATAGCTTATTCTTGTGGTTTGGCCTGAGGTAAATTTATTTTTATAATCTCTTCCATTTATTGTGGTGCATCAAGCTTCGAGACTGTTTGAATTTCCTATAAGGAGGATCATTCTATCACAGTACCTCTCCACATAAAGTCTTATTTATTGATAATGGTGGGGGTGTCAGGGTGACCTTGATTATCTTCATAGCTTTGGTATGTTGTTGTTGCTCTGAATCTTATGTTTACTATGCATTATTCCCTTCTATTGCTTCACCAAAAAACTCCATCATTTCTTTGATATGTTGTGGTGGCTTATTTGAAAGCTGAGTCATTAGATTATGATTCAGTACTAGAAATGGGTTTTTTATGTCAATTTCTCTTGTTATTATGTAGCTAAAGTTCCATCAATTGGATCTATATGAAATATCTTAGCTACCAATTTTTACCATGTTGCTTCCTATCATAAAGTTTTACCAAGATGGAAGGGGGCTTGCATGATGTCAACTAAGATGTCTTGGCTTACCTAATTTCTCACTTGATAAGTGTGTACTGATTTCCAAAATAAAAATTATTTATCCTCCTCCTTGTCATAGAATTGACTATCAATGTCCTCCAGTATGGTCTTCAATACTTCATGTTCTTCCACTCCCATTTTAGTCATGTCACACTGAATTTCTATGCTTAGAACATGTGTATTATCCAACCAGTACTTTGTTTTCCACATCCACTTCTTGTGTGGGGGTGGTGAGTCTCATTATGTAGATGCCTTCCTTTTTACTTTCTCTTGTTGGGATGGGACTATTGAATCTTTTGGTGGTATGTGTGTATGCATTTGTTGTTGTGCTTGTGATTACTCCAATGTTAGTTGTTACCCTTGTTTCGGAACATATCAAATAGGTGGAACCTTCCTCATAGCTAAATATTTTTGCTTCCATACTTCATCCTACACTTATACCATTATAATGAATAATGACATTGTATTTGTAGTTAGACTAGCCAACTCATGAACTTTGATCTGAATTCCATTATTAACTTTATAAGCAATTCATATTATCCCAAATATCACATGACATCTTGTGGGATTATTAGTTGTGTTATGATCAATAATAGGGCCTCCATCAACCATGTATTAAACCACACTAATTATTCATATTGATACCATATTTTATTCCATGTGATGTTTTTAATAGTAGTGATAGGCCAAAAATCTACATTAACATTGACTAGTCCTAGTGGAGATTTTCATTGTGTAAAGCGCAATAGTAAGACCAAACATTGATAGTGAAATGTTTATGAGATATCTATAAGTGCCTTATTAATATAGGTGGTGATCTTTGATGCTAGAAACTTATACCAATTGAATTCCTCCCATATATGTATCATTTGATACAATATATCAATTACCCCATTCATTTCCTGCTTGGCCGATTTGGTAGTTTACCAAAACCTTTTTGTGATGAATTTAACTAGAATGTGCACTAAAACATACTCTACTGAATCAATAAGTATTACTCTATCTAATATTGTGTTATAATTCTCTCAAACATATAAATGGATTGGTGGTGTGGTATATTTGTATGTGAGGATGGATTTCCCATGATTGGGGAGGCCTGTGGTACTTACCATAGCTTGAGCATCGATCCATATCTTGGGACAAATGGATAACCCCTTAGTTATAATGAATCAAAAGAGTGATCTTGATGTCATCAAGATACCAAAATGTATGGAGATTAATCAACCTCTATGTGCCTAAAATTTGTGGTGGATGTGGGAGCACTAGGGCTCTAACTTATGCAGCTTCTTATGGTCATGGAATAAATAGGGTATATTCTACTTGATTAACAAAGTTTAAAGGATATGGGTTATTATATTTAGTCTATCATAAACCCAATATAATCCCCATCTCTTCTTTATGCACATTTTTCAAATGGATCAATAATTTAGATTGATCTGTGATTGTTGTTGTAGTTTGCGATGAACACTTACTTTGATGATTCATACTCTGGTATAAAATCTATGTGTAGTGAGGTGTTTTGAAGGTAGATTGAAAATTTTTATTGTTGACCAAAGTGTGTAATGTCTAAGTGTTATTTATATTATTATTTTTATATATTTTGGCACCTAGTTCCATTTAGCCACCTATTTTAGATGCAATTAACTAGGTGGGAATGAGTTGTGATCCAAGATTAATACGATTTGATATATTTTTGATGTGATTGTGACCATTTTTATATCAAGACACTTGATTTATCCCTAGGTGGTTACTTTATGTGACATGATATCCTTCCATATTTCTTATTTATTTTATGAATCTAGTTGTCCATTTGCCACTCAATATGCCTCAAGAAAGTTATAATATCATAAAATGTCATGTCTTTAATAGTCTTAAATGACCATTATTTATCCTTTAATCATACCTATATTTTCACTTCTACCTTCCCTAACTTATTTCATGACCTCAAATAGTTGGTTCTAGCTATATATCCTTAGTCTACTCTAGAATCCAATTTCACATTGTGACTATAACTGATTCTTGTTGGTTTTGATGTGTTGTGATTCCAAAATCACACTACAAAAACATAATACCCTAAAAAAACAAAAAAAAACACACAAAAAAATCAAACAATCATTAAATAAAATCCTAACTACATGGTACCACTTAAGACCCACTCATATTATTATTAGAATGATAAAAATTTTAAAAAGGTAAGGCTTAAGCCTATAACTATTTACATTCCCTGATAGTATGGTTCCTTGCAAATATTTTAACACAATAGTACAATATTTTTAAACATTATGTATAACATAGGATTTTTTCCATCTAATGTATATTTTTCTTAGGAATTCCCTAAACCTACTACCATATAGCAATGTTGCTTGCTTTGGATAAAATTATTTAGTTCACAAGTTACAATCATGCCATGAATTCTAACTTACCTTGTGTATCTGTTATGTCCATAATTAACTTTTTCAACTTTATTACATCTTAATAAAGTCTAATAACATTTTATTTAGATATTTTTGATCACCCAACCTCATAATGATTGTAATTCACAAGCTCATAACTTTGTACTCCATAGGGATTACTACTTTAAGAACATAAACAAGATGAAAAGGAGTAAAACTAGTTGTGTTATTGTATTTTGTTTTGTATGCCTAAATGAATACAAAAATTCAATCCTCCTAATCATCCCTTTTTACATTATAAATCTTTGTTGTCATTTTCCCCAATACCTTATTTGATGCTTCATCTTGCCCATTTACTTCAGGATGATAAGCCATGATTTTATGGTGCGATAACATAAAATCTTTAGTGATAGTATTGATAGTGTTATTGATGAAATATGTTCCTATATCACTAAAAATATTAATAGGACATCTAAACCTTGTGATGATATTTTCATATAAGAATTTGGTAGCATCATTCACACCATAACTTGGGGTCATAGTTGTTTCTACCCATTTGGTGAAGTAATCAATTGCAATAATAATATACCACACATGACTTCAATTTTTAGGATTTATAGTCTTAATAAAGTCAAGTACACATTATTTAAGTTTTTATCTACAAGCATTGGGACCAATTGCATCTCATCACATTGAATTAGCTTACCTATTCATTAGCATACATCATAATGTTTTACTACTCTGTGCACATCTTGAAATGATATAGGCCACCAAAGACCACTTATAATTTTTTCCTTGTAGTGGTTTCACATAAAAATTTACATCCTATAATTATTTAATGATCTTCATGAATAAGCTGTGATCATTCATGCTCTAGTGTTACTATGCGTAGTACCTCATCTCTACCCAACTTATGAAAAAATCCATTGATGAGACTATATGGTATAGCCCAAGTGACCATTTTTTTATCCATTTCAAAATAGTGTGAAATACAAGTTCCTTTATCCAAGAAGTTATCAATATCCTCCATATTATTTAGAATTATAGTATCCATAAATAAGTGTGCATCCAAGGATTCATATTATAGTTCTTTTGGCTCCTCCCCATTATGTAGCCTACTCAAATGACCTATCCCAACATTTTATCAGTTGAGATTGACATCAATGTGGAATTGAAATAAATAAAATATAATAATCCACCTAGATACACATTCATTCATCATTAACTTGTTAAATAGGTAGCGTAATGCTTAGTAATTTGTAAGGAACTCGAATGGTGTAGCCAAAAAGTAATGCCAAAAATTTTATAGTGAAAACACCATAGCTAATACCTCTCTCTTAATAATTGTATAGTTATTTTTTATAGCTGATATATTCCTAATATAAAAATGTATGGGATGGTCTAACCCACCTTCACCTAGCTATGCTAAAACAACTCCTACTACCATACCAAAATCACCCACATATGTGTGGAATGGATTCTTCCAGTCAGGAAAAAATAGAATTGGTGTCGTTACCAACATTTGTTTTAGTTAAAATAATTATGCTTGTCATTATACTATCCATTTAAAATTTGTATCTTTGCATGGTATTTTATCTATTGGCATAAATATGGATGCATATCCTTTGATAAATTTTATGTAGTATCCCATATGATTGAGAAAGGTGCACACTTATATAGAATTTTTTGGAGGTAGCATCCCTATTATTACAATATTCTTAACTAGATCAACCAAAATTCCATCATTACATATTACATCACCCAAAAAAACACCAAAATATGTAAATAACATACACTTATTTAAATTCAAAGCAATGTGCAAAGAGTGACACCATTCCAACATTAATCACATTTTTGACAAATGTTTTTTAAGTAGAGAAAAACCATCCCAATCATATAAATAGACTTCTATAAAGTCATGAATGAATTCTTTGAATGCATTGTCTACATCCCTATAAAATATTATGGGTGCACATTTTAATCCAAAAGGCATTACCTTATAATGTTAATTATCCCCATTCAATTACAAAGGTTGTCTTAGCTTGGTCCTCCTTTGTTATGTGAATATGATGATACCTACTAAATCCATTTTTGAATTCATAAACTTCATTCCATGTAACAAACTCAAATAATTCATCTTTGAATGGTATTTGGAATGGGTCATTGATGCAAGCTTTATTGACTGTGTGGTAGTCCCCACACACCTGAATCTCCCCTATTTTCTTTGGTTGCACAATGATAAGACACCCATTCTAATTTTTCAACTAGATAAATGATTTTAGCTTCTTGCATTCAATCCATTCCCCATTAGTCTATAGTACAATGCACTATTGACAAGGGGATATTTATATCAACCTTTATCATCCCTTACCCCTAATGTATATATTTCCACTTCCTAAAGTGACTTAGGGTGGGAATAGACTCATTTACTTTGATTTTCATATTTGGTTTGAGCCTATAAGGATGTTTTTAATAGGTCATGTTCACTCTTTCAATTTTGTATGCATCTCTCCCAAAGATGGATCTACACCTTTCACTTTTAATAATTTGGTTGGGAACACATATTGACAATCCCTTAATAGCTGTAAGGCTTCCAAAAAAAATTATTTCCCCTAAAAGTCTCCCACAATCACAAGCTTAGGAGGTAACTTTGTTCTAATATTCTCTTCAAAAAATTTCAAGGGATCTTGGTAAACTTTGCTTGATCCACTAAGTAGAGCATATTGTATAATGTGTATGTCTTCCTATTGTAGGATGTTTATGTTGTGCAGTCTTTCTTCTATAACTTACTCTATGCTTTGAACAGGTTTTGGTTTAACTTCCCATTTTGGTTCAATGAAATCCTCTAGGTTCAAATCTCTATCACTATCACTAGACTTTATCAATTCCTCTATTACTCTATTTTATGGCTTAACAAGAGCTTATTCTTATTGATTGGCCTTATAATTGTGAAGTGTCAAATTCAAATCTTGTGCAGCTACCTATTGGGATGATGATTTAACTATAGTGTCTAAATCTTCAGCTCATCCATGACAAAAATATTTTGATCTTCTAAAAGGCATTATACACTACTAGATTATCTTCTTTGAATGAAAAAGTCTAAATGAAATCTTGTTGCACTTGTTCCCAATGTTTGGTCTCTCTCCTACACTCTTGGTGTATATAATAGGCCATTGTTAGAGGTTTTAATGTATGACCAAAAATGTGCACCCAATA